>VDFB02034325.1:0-57788 GCA_007258455.2 Sequoia sempervirens | reverse complement strand
GATGGATCCGAAGGGGGACTCTTGCCGTATGGGTCAATCTCCACGAACGGAAAGTCCGAAATAGAACCCTTGTTTTGTAGTGGCCTATTTATCCATTGAGCAAGTTTATCAAGGTGGTGCATTGGAACTTAGATTCCAAGAAGTTACTTGCCATGTCCGATCTTGGTTGAAATATAGAGGTTAGGATTTCATCATACCTCTATATTTTTCCTTGGTTACATGTAAAATCATCTCTTCTATGAAGGGCATGAGAGGCAAGTCTTACTCAAGAAAAACGTAATTCATTAGGCTAGATGTTACATTGCTTGTTTGAAAAAAACACGTTGTTGTATTCGAAAACATTTTGCAAACAAACATTCAACATGATTCTCAAAATTTCAAACCCTCTTGAAGACAAATATCATTGACTCAATCCATATGTTACTACTTTCCCTACGGATTCACGTCTGTAGAGGTTCCTAAGCATTGGATTATACCTCAATTTGTCTTCTTGAGTAAACAATAGGAAAACCCTTACCTTAAGTTCATTGAATTTCCACATAAAATATCTTGTGGGGTTTAAAGAAATTAAGACATTGGACATATTAGTTTGAAACTTTAATCAAAGAGTGTGTTTGTGGTAAAAAGTACTCATTAAGCAAATAAAACAAATTAGACCCCACACATGTGCTTGATATCTTTTGGGCATATTGGTCTTTTGATTGCTCTTAGAGAAAAGTGTGTTCTTCAATACCTTGGCCTAGTAAACAAAGTCTCTCTAAGTCTCTAAGGATCAAAATCAAACACTTCATCCATCCAAACATTTATCAAAATTCATCTATCCAAAAAACTTTAGAGCTTTGGAAGCATCATTACCTAGACTTGGGTACATCCCTAAAATCACTTGTTTAGCTAGGTGTGTTTGGATGAATCCTTCCACGCACGCTTAGTTAAATTATCAACCATCCTTTGAACAAGTTAATCCTAAGATCACATCCAACATCTTAGGGTTTACAGGTTCATCATCCAAATCAACCAATCAAAATCAAAATCCCTAAGTCTAGCATTGATACAAAGTTCCTAAATGTTCATCATTCATATCATTTACACCTTTCGTCCTTCATCTCATCATTGGTCCTAAGAACCTTAGAGGTCACTTTGCAACAAGTTCAAAACACAAGAGGAACATGGAATACAAACTTGATCCATACATCTTGAGTAATCCAAATCAATTGAATCTTCAAAGCCTTACAATGTCGATTGATTATCAAAACTCACACTTATACAATCCATACATGGGACCATTACCTTCGACAAATGTCAATAGAACAACAAGTGTGAGTATGCTCAAATAAAAGATTGGAACACATTTCCTGATGATAAATCCAAGTCCAAACCTACAAGTCTATCAATCGAACAATCAATCCATGAGCCTTCAAATGAACAACATCATCCCATCAAATCCCTACAAGCCAAATGAGAATTTACCAAGCAAAAGTATTCCAAACATGAGCAATGGTCAATTTCAACCCATCATCACAAATTAGAATATTGTCCAAAATCAAACACAACTACACATCCCAAATCCACTTAAACAAAAGCTGAATCAAAGGAGTCAAATTCAAAATCAAGATCAAATTTCACTTGAGCAACTTGCTTCACATGCCAAACTAATTGAACTATTGGGAAAAGAGATATCTTCACTCCAAAATCAATACAATCTTCCATTGGTTAATTCATGTCATCAAAGCATTGAGTTGTGTCTGCAACCACAACAATATCTCCAAGGTCAAGAAGTTAGATATCAAGGTCAACCACATCAACAAATCCAAACCCCACATGTCGAAGATCAATCACAACATCTCCAAAATCAATCACCACAAGGTCAACTTAAAGTACAAATATCACAAAGAAACAAGTGACAATACACACCACTTGGGAGACCAATCAAATCATTCTTGCAAAACTTAGTACAAGAAAATATCATCAAGCTCCCCATCTATGGGAACTATCAATAACCCCTAGTTAAACCACCAGGGTATAATGAGGAGCACCATTGTGATTATCACAAAACAAAGGGACACACAACATTAAGTTGTATTCGACTAAAAATTCTCATCCAAGACTTGATTGATCAAAAGATAATTGCTATTGGGGACAATGATAGCATTGTCAATCTCTCCACCACAATTGTTCAAAATAATGATCAAGATCTATCCGTCAATAAAGATGTTTTTGTCTCATCCAATGAGGCATCGACCAATGATTATGTCAAAAATGTCTCTACATCACCTAATGAGTTAGAGGATATATCTCGAGAATTTATTCCAAAACATAATCAAAATCCTTCACCAAAGTCTAGCAATGGTCCTTCCCAAGACATATTGACATCCTTCAACCTCATGGCTACAGATACTAAAGGAACCCTAAACTCGGCACTTGAGGATGTTGAACCACTTACCATGTCTAATGAAGATATCCAAGCACCATTTGTAAGCGATCCATCCTTTGAAACCGACCCATGTCAAGAGCTTGATCCAAAGCATATCGAAAGCAATCCCAAAATAAATCAAGATCAAAAATTTGTATCTCCAAGATACTACAATGACCTAATGGATATTCTCCTATCCACACAAGATGATCATATCCATGTAGCACATACTTCTCCATCTACCCATGAGATGCTTTCTACAGATGGGCACGTAGATGATCTTCATCTAGAACAAGATTTTGTTACACAAAAAGAGCAGATTCTTAACTCCTACAATCAAACGGAGTTGTCAACATCAGGATCAAATATGTCCCAAACTCAGATTGAGGACATCATGAATAAAGATATCCATCATTATCCACTCAAAAAAACAAGTCAAATAGAACATCTAGAGTTAGCAGAGCAGCAAATTGAAAGAACGTCAATTACGGTGGTCATTTGTCAGAGCATGTTTATTGAAAAAGATATCTCAAAACAAGCAGAATCAAGGAATGAAGGTGATACTATCACCATATTGGGGGCAACTTCGTCTCAAGCAAACGTCAACATAGAAAGCACAAAGAGTCCTTATGATGAAACTAGTGTCAATACTACAACCAGTCACACCATGAATCTTCATCCACCCATTACCTCATCCACAAATTGGGACCAATGTCAAAAGAAATATTTGAATCAAAGTACGAAGAACGTTATCAAATCAAAAGAAATTGAGAAGCATAATGGACAAATAAAATACAAATGAATACCAAAGAATACAAAGAAAGATCATCCCTATCAAACTCCATCAGTCAAAGAAACTATGGGGCAAAATAAAAAAGGGAAAAGTATCCATCAAGAATGTCCGCAAAAGAAAAAGCAATTTTTTCAAGCAACGTACAAAGTGTATCAAGCAGTTGGTCCTAATCCCATGTACACTTTCGTATCCACCCATCATTGCTCATCTTCCCAAGTTTGGAGAGTCAAAGGTTCCAAACTGTCAACCAATCCATCTCTTATCCCTAAACACACTCCATCCATGCCTCCACACATAATATCCAATTCTTACATTGACCGTGTATTGGCAACGACCCTTCATCATAAGGATTCTGAAGGTAATCTATTGCGATGTACGCACGGAGACAGGGTTAACTCCAGTATCAACGAAGCAGATCAAAAATCTCAAAAGTTGCATTCAAGTGCACGTATCTTAGCAAAGCAACTCATTCAGGCAGGGTATCGATGGCACATTATGACAGGGGAATTTGCATCAATGACCCCTTGCGATTGAGCATGAGCTTAAAATCTTTCGAAAAAATCAAAAAAATCAAAAAAGCAAAAAATCCAAAAAAATCAAAAAAAGGATTGAAAACAGTAAAGATAAAAATCGTCCTCTAGTGAAAACCACTACAGTGGTGCTTTGGGCAAGACCATGATGAAAACCTGGCAAACAAGCATCATGAGTAGAATCGAGCATCTACGTGCACTAGTTCTGTTGAAAGCATCTCATCCCATCCGTAATAAATTGAGCATTCCATCCATCTTATCCATAATAAATCCACGCATCCATGAACCATTTATCCAATCCATTTTCATCCATATTCATCCATAGTCCAAATTATCTTGATCTTGGTAAAATTTTGGTACGTACACTTTACGCTTGCTTATGGTAAACATCTTGACATGGGCCGTTTTCATTAATCCTATCCTATGCAACATTATTTGAGCCATGAAGCATTATGATCTTTCTTGATCCAAACACCTTATCTTATCACAATATAATCCTTGGCATCCTTTGCGTACTTACCTTATCCATCCATCCATAACATTCCATACATTGCTAGACAATGGGGGTAGATATGTACATCTTGCTTCGAGAATAAATCTTGGTCTATATCCTCCAGCTTATGTGGCAATCCGAACATTGGAAAACATGAAATCAAATTGGTCAAGCATCTACAATCCAAAATTTGAATCACTAGCCCATGGCATATTTTGACAAGAAGAAATTCCTTATTAGTCTTCAACTTTCATCGAACATCGATCCACACAATCACTATTAGTCGCATCTAGGTTGCACTTCAAACATGAACATCACATCATCTAAAAACATATTTTGTTCCAAACCAAGCTTCAACAATCCTGATCAAATCAAATCCAATAAATCCATCATCATCTTGGGATATCTTTCTCAATCCTTGTGTTGCTTAACACTATCCTTGCATTGTTGTGCATCCTCAACAATGTTATCATCATCATCAATCCATCGATTCGATTAGTCAACCTTATCTTGGTCTTCAACAAAATCCAAAATAGAGCACTGATATCATCACATATCCATATCGAAATCGTCAAAATCATGCGAAAATCCAAAAACATTCATAAAATCAGAAAACATCAAAAACATTGAAATCCGAACTACGTCGTCTTTGAGCTTAAACGTAGGTAAGGCTAATCTTTGATCAGCCCCCGAGACATCAAAATCCAAAAAAATTCAAAAAACATCAAAATCCAAAAACATTCGAATCACATCAAAAATCCAAAAACATTCGAATCACATCAAAAATCCAAAAACATTCAAAAAAACATCAAAATCCAAAAACATAAGAAAATCGAAAAATCAAAACCATCGCAAAATCCAAAAACACCAAAAACAGCCTCAAAACATTTCAAAATGTCAAAAACATCCAAATATTTGAAAAAATCCATTCGTCTCATTTCGCTTTCACCCACAATAATCAATCATCCATAATAAACTGATCATCATCTTCATCCTTTGACAACGCAAACAGAAACAATCATAGCAGGTAACAAAATCAAGCTTCAATTGTAAAATCAAAATTGAAACAACGAACCATTGAACACAAAATCAAACTCTTGATCAGTTGCAAACATGTCAGTCAACCTTATATCAATAGCCTATCGATCAAACTTATCAGACCATCATCATCCTATACAATGCATGTCCTAGGATATATCGTTCTGACAATGGGCATCATTTTGGATATCACCTTGGATTCTTATCCTATCAAAACACATCCCTTTGGCTAGAGGTATGAAGAACATTGACTGGTTTGCGTACTTGATCTTTTCTTTTGATTTATCTTATTGCTCTCATTCCAAGGACCTCTCGATGATATCTGAACGAAGGATTTAGAGAGATAGGAATGGGGCAATGATCATTATCTTTTGTTTGCTGTGCTTGTTGGACGTTCTTGTAAAATAACTTGGTGAATACTTGCTTTGTTAGGTACACCCTAACAAGGTTTCCGTATGTCAAGTGTGAACAAGAATACTCGTATATGTTTGTCGAGTCAAAGTCCATCAAACTAAGTACAACACCATCCTGGTCCTTCATAACTTGATGCATCGTACTTAGGCATGTTATCAAATATAAAGTAAGTGACCCTTTAAAAATCCCAATCCTTGATAAACAAAATCATCCATCTATCATCATCATTTCTCATCATCATCTCTCATAATGTTGGACTTGTTGGATCCTCTTGTCATCATCTCATTTCTGCACTAACATCATCATCACCAATGCATCCATCATGCATCCATCCTGCATCCACAAACTGTTAGCATGCATCCATCCTGCATCTGCAAACCATCAATATTCTACATATCATCTCACATACATATCATCATCATAATATAGATTTGTTATTCTAAGCATCTTGAAATCATCTCACTTGCATTGTCATCCATAACCATCCATTTTGAACCTCTTTATTGCGAGATCGACGCTCAAATCGAATCTTTTCGCTCAATCTCTCAAGGGGGCAATGTACCAGTGTACTTCTTTCCACTGGGGCATCCGAAAAATTAGAATTTTTTTGATTTTGATCGTGGAAAGTTTATTCTTTGAACCAATGCAACAAGTACATTGCTTCAAAGAGGGGCAAAATGTAGACACGTCAAATTGACATAATGCATTCAACTAGGTCATATTCATCCATTCGGAAAATAAATCAA
This sequence comes from Sequoia sempervirens, assembly GCA_007258455.2. Classification (NCBI taxonomy): domain Eukaryota; kingdom Viridiplantae; phylum Streptophyta; class Pinopsida; order Cupressales; family Cupressaceae; genus Sequoia; species Sequoia sempervirens. The sequence continues at coordinate 51,364 of VDFB02034325.1, read as the reverse complement.
GTTTATCAATCTCCTAAAGTCATCAGCTTAAATCAAATAAATCAAACTTATCAACCTTTTTAATCAAATAAATCAAACATCCATCATAATGCATTTCCATCCTTCTTGATTTAAATAAATCAAATATTTATCTGAAAAAGGTCAAAACACCCTAATTAAATACTAATCTCACCCACTTGCATTCTCTAGATTTGGCCACTTGCACATGAAATTGCATTTAATTGATTTATCAAAATCTTTATTTTCAACTTGGCATAAAGGGAGAATATTCTCCAAGTTTGAATCTCCCCCCCAAGTGGACATGTACACCCAACAGAGCATTTATGAGGCCTTACATGTCTCTTACATGTCCCCTTCCAAAGTCAAACTCAGCATTTATTAGAAAATTTGAATTCAAATTCTCCCTCTCATGGGCACTCTTCCCAAATCTTGCACAACCATTGACCACTCACCACTTGACAAGTGGCCTTATCTTATTGGCTTGATCTTAGTCCCACATTGGTCTCTCTTCAACACTTAGCATTTTGAAAATCTATAAAATAGAGGCTTCATCTCTTATCAAACCCTCCACAATCTCTCCACAATTTTATGCAAGGTTACTCTCTTCATTTGAGATTTGATCTTGTCCATTTCACTCCATCATCTCCATCATTTACACAACTTGAGCTTTGATCAAGGATTGGGAAAGGGTCACTAGCACATGTGACACCAATCCACTATGGGATAGAATTTGACTCTTGTTTTTCTCATGCTTTCACTTAGCTTATGTTGATAACTTACTTTGTTTGCATAGATAACATGAGCAATTATTTCATAGGGATTCTATATCTGATTTGCTTGATTTAATTAACAATACTCATGCTTGTTTATTTTTTAGTAAAATGCAGATTTAGGGTCCACGCCTTTGTAAAGAAAATATTAGGTAAAATGAGTAGTAGAGGGCTCTATAATTACTTTCCAAACCATTTGGAAAGGCTTATTCCAAAAAAATATGGTGAATAGGGAGAATTCGTAGCAATCAATTTATGAATCATAGGTAGATATGACATAATCCATATATAACCTTTACTAGGGTATAATTGTGGAAGGAAATATTTGCATATGACTTATAATCCTTCCAACAAGGTTTAGTAGAATGCACAAAAAAGTTGTGCAAGTTTGTTAAGGCATGTTAGTATATAGATTTGTCACCATGATATTGTGCTCCGAACAACTCAAACTCACTCAATGGGTAGTGAAAAATGCTCCAATAGTTGGAAAGAACTCTACTGGATTAGTGATATTCTTATTTGTTTGACAAGGGAAGCTCCCTTGTATGATTTTATTTTGAATTTTTGGGTATGTTTTTGTTATCCTCGAATTTAGTTGTACTCAATTTGTGGGATAACCTACAAAACTTGTTTGTTTCATAGCCTACGTACTTTAAGCACGTAAAATGAGGTAGATCATACTTTCCCTTGTTCATGGCCTTGAATCTCGAAATGTTATTTCGAGTGTTAAACTCTTTCAGTTTTTTGAAATTTGAAAAATGGACAAAGTTACAAAATTTCAATTTTCAGTGTGTTTTTCTCACTAATGTAGGAGCGTTGGATTTCAGTGTCCTTGCACACTCAATGCAAAAAATAAAGCATGCAAGGTCAGTGAATTTTATCAACCTTGTATGCCATTTATCAAATTTATTAAAGGTGCATGGGCGTTAAATTTCAACGACAATGCAACTAGACTTCATACGAGTGCCATTGATGACGGTTTTAATTATGTTTTGGGATGTTTTAAATCGGTTTTGATTGTTTTATTAATCATTTTTTTTCCACTTTTTCCCTCCATTGCTCTCTTTATGCTCGTTGTGAGGTCTGGGTTTGATTGTGTGTGGATCTTGAGCAGATTTCTCATCAATTCAACTAGGGTTTGCTCATTTTTTCTCATTTCTAGGTATGTTACTTCCTACCATTCTTCATCTTAATTTCTTCAATTTGCACGTTTTACTCATTTTAGGTTTAATGTTTTTTTGCATTCTATTTTAGTTTACATCTTTCAAATGTATGATTGCGATGTTGTTTTAAGTTGCTTTCGTAATTTGGTTTGGTGGAGTTTTATGTCTTATTTTGGGGTGATCCCACAATATTGGTTTACAATTTTTGGCCAAAATGGACACTGAAATAATTTTTTCTAACTAAATCTTCACTTTCAGAAACCTATAGCGGCTAAACCGTGAAGAATTTGAAGATCATGCAAAATAGTGATTTGTCAAATTTTGTTTGTAGATTCTAAATATATTTTTTCAAAAATTTTGGAATTAGATTGCACTTCTTTTTCCATCTCCTTCGAAAACTAGTTTTTTTAGTAAACAACATTTTTAAGGAGTGACGCTCACCGTATAACACATAAATTTTTTTCCATGAAGGATAAAATTATAATTCTTTCAAATTTAGATTTGTAACTACGATATCTAGTGCTTCCAATTGGTTAGATATTGTTTTATTGAATATTTTTTCCTTAATCAAGTTTTGAAGTCAAACCAATTACAATTTAGACATAGGCAGACCGTATAACGCATAAATTTTTTTGTATGTATCAAAATTCATTTTTTTGTTGGATTAAAGACTTCAATATTTGGTACACTCATATTTTTCAATTTTTTTTTTATAATCTACTTTTTTTTCACATGTGTAGAACAGAGAGTTTGATTTTCGGTGAAAAACCTATGTTTAATAAAACCAAAAAAACAAATACATAATAAAACCAAAACATATTAAAATTATATTTGTTGGATAGCTCGTTCTGAGGACTACCATCATCCAGTTGGGTCTGTGAAGTATCCTCTATTTTCATCCTCAACCCGAGCTTCAAAGCACAAAATTCTAGACTTTTTTGGTGCTAGAGGGTGAGAAGGCGGGAAAAGGAGGGTTCGAGCAAACTAGGGGGTTTGCTCAAACCAGGGTTCATTCGAACCCCCTTTCAAAAATTGTTTTCTTTATGTTTTTGGTGAGAATGGTGGGACCTAGCATTTAATTGGTTCGCTCGAACCTGGGTTCATTCGAACCAAATGGTTTATTTGAACCCCAAAAACCAAAATTCTTTGCATGGGTTCATTTTTTGCAACTTTTCCTTCCTCACTCGAATTGTAAATCACTTTTGTGGGTTTACCCTTTGCCAAACCTTTTTTACGTGCTCTAGGTTTGTTTTGAAGCTCGTAGGGGTTTTCTACCTTTATGTTCCATGAAATTTAGATTTCTCGTGCCTCATGGTACATGAACCCATTCCTTTTTTTTTCTTTTCCTTACCATTTTCATTGGTGTCATGTTGGTTTAAATGATGATACATAAATATTGTATGCATTTATGTATGTCATGTGAGGGTAAAACACCAAATCATATATATATATATATGTGTGTGTGTGTGTGTTCCATATTTTGAAAACAAGTTTGCAATGCATGGTTGGTGAAATTCACCATCGGCTCATGCAAAGCCCAATATTTACCATGTATGCATGGAAATTTCCTGACCACACACAATATACAAGCAAAGCTTGTATGCATAAGTGGTGAATGTCACCACATATGAATAAGCTCCACATTCCAAGCATGTAGCAGTGGTGAATTTCACCACTGGTGCATGAAAAAACCTAACCCATCTGATATGTATGAGCGGTGATTTTCGCCGCTTTTGCATATAAAGCCCTATTTTGTTGAAGTGTTGAGTGGTGATTTTTTCTATTGATACACTTGGACAGATCTAACCCATGCAGGGTCAGTAAAATTCACTGACCTTGCACTTAAAATGATTTACCCAATGTAGGGTCAGAAAATTTTGTTGACCTTATACAAAATTTGGATGTAAAGTGTAGGAATGCTGACTTTTAGTGCAACTACACTCAAAATGAAATGTACATGTAGTAGTGTTGTTTTTTGGTGTGATTGAACAAAGAAAAAAACCATGTAGAGGCATCAAAATTTAGTGCCCTTTCATTAAAAATGCAATTTTTTTTGCTAACACTCAAAAAATATTTGTCTTCGCATTTCACTTACCAATTCACTTGTAGTTGCTCTATTTTTTGTCACCATCATGCCTAATCCCCTCAATTCATGTAGTTGCTAAAAAATTTCCCACTTGTGCATGTAACCCAATTTTTTTATAAAACTAGGAAATTTTACGTTCTTGTTGCAGTTTACTTTGAGCATTATTTGATTCCTTACAAAGCAATTTCTATCAATGTCTAAACCTTCCCCAAGAAAAGCTAAGGCCATGAAGTACAAATACTACGAGATTGTCTTGGTAACTTCAGTGTCCTCCAAAATTGATGAGAGTAAGGATATAAAAATAGGACATGTGGATATGTCTGATTTTGTGGAATGAACCAAGAAGCAACCCTTGATTGATAGAATGAGATTGAACTGTTCATTTTTGGCTCCAAGGCACTCTTAAACTCTTCTAGGATTTTTCACCTAAAAGGAGAGACTAGGGCCAAAAATGTTAAGAGTTCATTCAAATAATGTTATGTGTGAAGTTGTCTACGCTAAATGAAGTAAAATAAATGCAATTGAGTGATCTAAATGAATGAATTTGAATGCAAAACTAAGATTTAAACTATGTTTGAAAACACACTATGATATGCAAACAATGAAGTAAATGAATAAATGATGCAGAATAGAAAGAAACAGGATGAAATAGAGTGCACCTGGACAATATCTCATGAATCTAGAATGTTGTGGATGCTAGGTGAAATCACTGATTTTTCACAGTGGGACTCATTCGCCTAGGGTGGCGAATTAGTTCTCTTACTGGTGAAAAAGTGTTAAGAACTGGTTTTTGATAGTCTGGATCTAGAATTTGAAAAAACTCAAATTTTTAGTACCAAGGTGGCACTCATTCACCACTGGTGGCAAATCAGTCCTCTCCCAAAATTCTAGAAAATCAGGAGACAACTCTGCAACACCAAATCTAGAAATCACTGATTGTCGGGTTGTCGAAGTCAATTATGTAGGAAATGGATAGAAAAGCTTCTCCAAGCTTGAAATATGAATAAGTTGACTTGAAGCACCTAGTTGACTTGTTCTCCATTTTTCAACACCAAAAAGCTTGTTAAATTTGCATACCTAGGTATAAAAACACACATGCAATAGGGAAAATGGTTGAGGGTTAGCAAATAGGGTTTTTCCTTGGTCAAACCCCACTTTTGGTAATCAAACCCTTAATGAAATAATGAAATGAAAGAGAATGACAAACTAATAACATGCAAATGCTATCAACTTACCAAACCCTTGATAATGCAAGTTTGAAGTAATGCCAATGGATGCTCCAAAGTTCTTGAATATTTCTTGAATTGATGTTGTAAGATGCTCTAATGCTTAGGTGTGTGAATGAATGCTTGAATGAGTGAGGAGATGTAAAATGAGGTGAAAATTTCCTATTTATACAATCTTGTGCCTTAGTTACCCATTCATACCTCATCACAGGCCAACATCAAGTGTTTTTAAATAAAAACCCAAAAGAAAATTTAAAATATTTTGAATTTGGGGCCAAGGGGGACTCATTTGCCACCCATGGTGAATGGGTCCCACCTAGGACCTGAAAACAAGTGTAAGAAATTAAGTTGTATTTAATGTTGTTTATCGAGCTTACATTAAAAAATACACTTAATTAAAGCATATGAGGGCATAAAGGGGTCAAATAAGTCATAAGACAAGGATAAATAGAGAAGTTGTGCATAGAAAAGTGTGAAATCTTGTTACAAGACTTTACAACACTTCAAAATATGACTTGATGATGTGTAAATAGGTGATTTTTTGGTGAATTGTAATGAATAGAGTCTAGAAGAATGTAGAAATGTCTTACGACACTTCACAACACCTTCACAAGATGCCATTATTTGAATTTTAGTACCTAAATATGCATGTTCAAGCCATGTTGCAACATAAAATCAAAGAAAAATATATCAAACACCATGAAACAAGACCTAAAAGGCCATGAAAATGATAAGGGGGCCATTTTTCTATGGCCCATAGAGATATATAGTTGAGAGAAACATTCAATTGGTTTCCTCTTTCCTAGTTTCCACACATGATCTTGAGTTTGTACTTGCAGTAGCCACACATTATAATCAAGATGATAGAAGTGTTAGGGATACTGACATAAATGTGGTTATTCGGCTTGATGCAGAGTTCTTTGATTTAATCTTTAAGTGTCAAAGTATTGACAAATATTTGAATCTTACAATTGAGAGGCACATTATAGATAGGATCCAAATAGTTGTAAAAGGACAATCAATGCCAGATGGTTGAAGAATCTACTACCAAGCATTTCAAGATGGTTGAAAATTTTTCCAAGAAGTGATTTTATTGAGGAAATTAATGATTTGATTATCCTTCTTAGCAGGGTAAAAGGTTTGCCTAATTCCTCCAATTTTTAGGATTGGATGTTTTTGTATATCCATGTTATTAAGAAGAGGCAAAAAAAATATATTGGGGACAATAGATCAATGATTCTATTCACAAACAAATGATCAAGGTATGGGCACTTCCCTATAGTTCTACATAACCTCCTACTTGGTATACGTTGTTGCTTCTATGAGAAGCTTTCTAGGTCTGACTACAAAAGGTGACAAGAGATGTATTCTAGTTTACCAATACTATCATCACTTGACCTTGAAAAAAAAAAATCATCATTTCAACAATGCCTTTTTTGCTACTTTCTTATGCATGTTTGATAGGGAATTGGGTAAAAAAATGGTTTTCGATGAATCTTGGACTGTAATTAATAATATGGTTACTTATACTTGCAATTTCCTACATTCATACATTTGAGAGTTGGTTGTTTAACAGATTATCCTTACATGCTCCTAAGGTACCCCATGTTGGAGTATAGGACCATTGAGAGGGGGGGTGAATAAGTGGTCTAATGAAGAACCAAATTTTATTAATTAACTCATATTATACAGAGAGATCCATTGAGAATACTTCAAACATTATAGGTATTGAATGTTGAGAGAGTCATAATGATATGAAAATTAGAAAATGATACATGAATAAAGATGACCTATTGAACTCAATATGAAAAACCACCAAGAGGAAATATAACACAAGTATTATGAGTGGAAAACCCTAAAAGGGTGAAAAAACCACTTTGAAAATAAACTTCATTAGGCCTCACTGAAAAAAAAACCTCATTGGTTACATTCTATGCTTCACTGGCAACACCTCACTGGCATCAAGTTCTATGCCTCACTAGAAAAAAAATAAGCCTCACTAGCAGCATAATATGCTTCACTGGAAAAATAATATGCCTCACTAGCAACACAATATGCCTCACTGGAAACACAATATCCCTCACTAGCAATAAAATATGCCTCAGTGGAAAAAAAAATGCCTCACTGGAAAAGCAATATTTATATCTAAAAAACATACACCACTTTCATTAATCTCAGAAGAAATAAACAAAAATTAGAGGGTCACTTGTTTCCAGACAATCCACTACTCTATCTTTGCACCAAAAAAATTCCATCTCCCTTATTCACACACACCATAGCACTAGTTCATCAATCAAAAATTACACAACCATGTTCTAAGTAACAACCTCACATAAATCCCAATCCTTTGGTAATCATCAATAATCATGTTCATATCACTCTATGTAGAGAAAACACAACCTCTGAATGCAAAAAAAGAACAAAGACGTCATATATCTCTTGATATTTTGTCATCCAATCTTTTTCTTTGTGTTAAACCTTCACAACGATATCATTCTCAACAATACCCCATTAGAATTTAAACAGAAATTAAATTGTTGAAAATGAAGGTCATATTATAGCTTAAAACTTGTAAAACTATGAGACTGTAGATCTAATTAAGTGTTCTTTGTTACAATTCTTTGTGTATGATTAATTTGTTTAGATAAATTTTACCAATTGTAGAAAGAGATAGAAGATTGTAGAAGAATGAGACAAGAAGATAGAAGTGACATAACATATACATGGAGAAACCCTTTCGGAAAAAAACTCCACCAGAATCAATGGTGATTGTATTATTTAACCTTAGAACAAGATTACAATAACACTATATCAATCCTTGATTGGTATGCTTCCTTTGCCTTCAAGAATCCTTCTTCACAACCTACAATAAAATCTCATTGGAACTCCCATACACTTGCTGCAATCACAAGCTATCGATGCATTCCATGTGACCAAGCATCAAACCCTCACACATGCACAAGCTCAACCTACAAACCTATAGAAAACTCTCATTCACTTGTTGCAATTAAAAACTATCGATGCATTCCATGTGAATAAGCATGAATCCACACATCCCATGCCATGCTTTAAAGCCTCGCACATGCACAAGCTCAACCTGTAAATCTGCATCAAACTCTCTCTCACTTGTTGCAATAAATAGACAATAATGAGCATGTAAACCCATAAGAGTTGTACTATAATACAAGAGTATAAATCTCCTCTAAAAGATCTATTCCTAGATTGGGCAAGTAGAGTTCCACAATGTAATTTGAAGTCAAAAAAAAGTCTTCCTCATTTTAGGTGCCCCAAACTGAACACTTAACTGAAATTTGGTCATGAAAATATCTTGCAAACTTCTCCTCAATGTTGGCACCTAAGAATGGGCCCACTTGACTGAACCTTGTAAATATCTTCTCATGCAAAAGGTGATAACTTAAAGATGCCAACTTGTGTTCCCAAGGTGGTCCCAAGTCAATCTTAGTTAACTGAAACATATCTCTCCACCAATTCATGCAAACATTATGCATGATTCATCATCCCCACTTAACTAAAATTATCCACCTATTATCTGTCAAGCAACAGAGTCATTAGTCATGCAACTCAAGTCAACTCAAGTCAACTAGCATTCAACTCAAAATAACTACATGCAATTGAAGATAATTGAACCATAACTGAAATGAACTGAACTGATACTGAATTGATAGTGCCACTCCACTCATGTAAATATCAATCCCTAATTTGTAGGAACAAAAACATGCATTACTGAAGTGTTATCAATCCTCCAAATAGTTAACTTAAGCAAGGTGGGTTCCACCTTCCATGTGGGTGCCCCATGTGCTCCTATCTTTTAGGAGCTCTTATTGGATGTCTCCACACATTCCTATCATTTAGGAATAATCACAAATGTCAATTTACATGTTTCATTCAAATTAAATCTCTTTCTAATTTCCTAATATTGGGGAACACTTTCCAAGGACTTAGGAGATACATGAAATATGTTTAGGATTGTAATTAAATGGCATCCTATTCCCAACATTCTCCCACTTGACATTATACATTGCAATTATTCTAAACAAGGAATCATTATTATAAATCAAGTATAAGATTCAAGGCCAATGGCCTTCCTGCACCAAGAGAACTTATCTATAGGAACTAGTTTCGAAAGATAATCTGCAACATTGATCAAAGTGTCAAATTTTTCAATCAATACTTTCCCACTCTCAACCATTTCTCGCACAAAGTGATATTGAACATCAAAATTATTAGTATGAGCATGATACATAGGATTTTTGGCTAAACAAATAGCACTCTGACTATCACATTCAAGTCTAATTTGCTTGCAATTAAAACCAATACCTTTCGCAAATCTCTGTAACCAAACTAGCTCTTTAGAGGCATGTGTAGCAGCCATTTACTTTGCTTCTGTGGTGGAAAAAACAACCGTGGACTACCTCTTACTAATCTAACTAACTACAACTCCAAACAAAGTAAACACATAGCTACTTGTCGACCGCCAACTGTCCAGGTCTCCTTCCCAATCTAAATCAAAAAAACCCTATATGTCCAATGATTTGTGCATAATATCAATATCATTAGCACCATGATAAACCAAATAGTAATTGGAAGTACCTCATAAATATCTAAACACCCTCTTAACATACGTCCAATGTTTTTTACTAGGGTTAGACATAAACCTACTTATAACTCCCACTATTTGGGCTATATCTGGTCTTGTAAAGACCATTGCATACATCAAACTACCAACTGCACTTACAATGGAGTCACCAATCCATTATATAGACTTCCATACATGCAAAACCATGGGCTCAAAACCATGAGCTCCAAAAACATAGACCAATACAACTAGCACAAAACCATGTGCTAAAGACCACTAAAGCTTAATCCAATAACTCTAACCCAAGAACTAGTTTAACCCAACAATCCCCCCCTTACCACATTGGAGAACTCCTCTCTTACCAGGCCTTTCCTTTTATGGATTGAGCAAGCCATACTAGGTATTACAACCATCAACCCAAATACATGTATTAAATTTTACATACAACTCTATTTTTAGTTTCCACATCTCATAACTGGATCCATTCAATCTTTCAATATCTAGACGAGAAGTAGAACTCATTGTAACATACTTCTTTTACAAATAGATGCAATAACACAATAGTAAAAGCTCCCACTATAGCTAAAAAACCTTCAAACTTTTAAGAGAAAGGCATCTCAAACTCCAAGCAACCATTAGCTCTGATACCAAATGTTGAAAATGAAGGTAATATTGTAGCTTAAAACTTGTAAAGCTATGAGATTGTAGATCTAATTAAGTGTTATTTGTTACAATTCTTTGTGTATGATTAATCTGTTTAGATAAATTTTACCAATTGTAGAAAGAGACAAAAGATTGTAGAAGAATGAGACAAGAAGATAGAAGTGAAACAACATATACATGGAGAAACCCTTTTGGGAAAAAACTCCACTAGAATCAATAGTGCTTGTATTATTTAACCTTAGAATAAGATTACAATAATATTGTATCAATCCTTGATTGGTATGCTTCCTTTTCCTTCAACAATCCTTCTTCGCAACTTGCAATAAACTCTCAATGGAACTCTCATACACTTGTTGAAATTACAAGCTATTGATGCATTCCATGTGACCAAGCATCAAACCCTCACATATACACAAGATCAACCTGCAAATCTACAAAAAACTCTCATTCACTTGCTGCAATAAATAGACAATAATGAGCATGTAAAACCATAAGAGTTGCACAATACAAGAGTATAAAGCTCCTCTCAAAAATATACGCCTAGATTGGGCAAGTAGAGTTCTGAAATGTAATATGAAGTCAAACCAAAGTCTTCCTCAATTTAGGCGCCCCAAATTGAACACTTAATTGAATTTTGGTCAAGAAAGTATCTTGCAAACTTCTCCTCAAAGCTAGCACCCAAGAATGGGCCCACTTGACTGAGCCTTGTAAATATCTTATCATGCAAAAGGTGTTAACTTAAAGATGCCAACTTGGTTGCCCAAGGTGGTCCCCAGTCAATCTTAGTTAACTAAAACATGTCTCTCCACCAATTCATGCAAACATTATGCATGATTAATCATCCCCACTTAACTAAAAATATCCACCTATTATTTGTCATGCAACTAAAGTCATTAGTCATGCAACTCAACTCAAATCAAATCAAATAGAATTCAACTCAAAATAAGTACATGTAATTGAAGATAACTGAACCATAACTGAACTAAACTAAACTTAGAAACATAACTGAACTTAACTGAACTGAACTAAACTAAACTAATATTGCCACTCCACTCATGTAAATATCAATCCCTAATTTTTAGGAACAAAAACATGCATTATTGAAGTGTTATCAATCCTCCAAACAGTTAACTTAAGCAAGGTGGGTTCCACCTTCCATGTGGGCACCCCATGTGCTCCTATCTTGTAGGAGCTCTTCTTGGACATCCCCACATGTTCCTATCATTAAGGAATAATCACAAATGTCAATTTACATGTTCATTTCATTCAAATTTAATCTCTTTCTAATCCTACTAGACTGATGCAAGAAGTTGGGTACACAAAAAGCTCATAAAGTGGAAGTGTTCTTGCTGCTTTCCAGAATTTGTCACACTTGGACTGAAAATTTGAGGCACTTACATAATGAATCTTAAAAAGGTCAGTGATATGAAATTTAGCATTTTGAATCTAGTTTCCAAATATGTAAATTATTCAAATACCCAAATTATAGAAATTAAATTTTGATGGGAATCTATAAAAACCACTTTTTAAAAGTCATTTTTTTACCATACCAAGCATGTGTACGAAAACCACTTTTTGACCCAAATAAAATTATTTTTCTAATTCCTTTTTGGAAAAGAGAGCTAACAACATGAAGATTGATGTGGAATTTTTTGTTGAATATATTTTTTTTATTGAATTTTTATTGGCCTTAATTGTTGTTTTTAAAAATCAACGTGTACAGACAACATAATTGGACCTAAACTTAAACATTTTTGAATCTTTTTTTTTCATTGTGTAGAGAATTGTCTGAATTTTGATGCATTATAATTTTTTTTTACAGGAAACTTAACCAAAAAAAAGTTATTAAAAAACAAAAAAAGCCTGATATTTCAAGTTTAAGGACTAGTTTGCTTAGAAATTAATTAAAAAATAGAAAACATAATCCAATCTTAATAAAATTTATATATTTGGAAAGTAGACATTGTGTTCTGTAATGGGTTTTAATTTTATAGATTGATTCAGAAAAAAAGTCCATTTGCCATATTGCCACGGTTGGACATTCTTCTTCAATCTGCCTTAGTTTTTTAGTTGCAGGTCAAAGGCTAAGGCTCAGATTACCAAGCCTTTCCCAACCTAAAACCAAGGTTGCATGTGGGTTGGGAATTCAATTTTTAAATAACACGTACACATTATTTAAATGAAATGCATACACATTATCTAATTACCTGTTGGGTAAAGGTAACACGTACACGTTCTTAAAATAGAATGTGTATGTGTTTCATAACACGTACGCGTTTTTGATATAGCCATTTTTTCCTAATTTAGTAAATACTGATAAAACACATTTTTCCTGCAACATTCCTTTTTTGCAATACAGACTGAAAGCACCATTTTCTGCATTTTTATTGCAAATTTGTCTTGTGTAGGGCATATTCTATTCAAATTGTTGGAAGAGACAAAGTGCAGATTGAATTTTCTGCAGTGGAATCAAGTACAAGAACTATTTACAAGAAGATTTGGAAAAAAGATAATTTTTGGATGCATTCATGATGTTTTTGTACTTCAGAGTTTAAAGAAAAAAGGATCTTCATACTACATAGTTTTATTTGAATATTTGAAGGAGATAGCAATTTGAAAATAGGTTGTATTTGAATCATTTTTTTGTCATCAAATAGGGTTTGTTAACCATGGGTGATAAGCAAAGACAAAGAAAAAGATGTAGAAAGTTAATGACACCCGAAGAAATTCAAGCAAATAGAGATATGGAGGCAAAAAGACAAAAGGATAGAAGAGAAAGGATTTGTCAAATGAAAAATTTGCAAGCATCTAGTTCCAAGAATGTTGAAGAGGAAGCCATGAATGATGAAATGAATGTAGATGATGCAAATGTGGAGATGGTAAATATGGAAGAAAATGCAATTATGGAGACAAGCCTAACTATGCCTTCAACTTCAACTTTGAATGATGTAGAAATAGTACCTATGCAAAAAACTTCGGGTATGTCTTCAAGTCCACCTCCCAATGATATGAAAAATGCACCTATTCATACAATCCATCCAGGTATGTGTTCAAACCCAAGTTTTGATAATATGCATATTGCTTGTTTAGATAAAGCTGGATACACCATTAATGATATCAATAATTTTAGGGTTGAAACAATGCAAAAACAAAAAAAATGATGACATTATATCTTATGAGAATGAAATCCCTCATACTGATGAAAATGTGAATGAAATCCCTTTTATATTTGAAAATGAAAATGAAACCCCAAGTTGCGTGAATGAAAATGAAACCCCTTGTATGGATGAACTTGAAAATATTTTTTTTACAATTGAAAAAGATGTGCTAGATAAACTTAGTGGTAAAGTTTCTTGGAGACAAATTAGAACTTATGGAAATAGAATATATAAAATGTTTTTTTATAGAAAGAAATTAGGATTCTAATGAAAACTCATGGTGCAATTGATGATAATGTCAAAAATGAGAATAGTGATGAAAAATTAGGTGTTTTTGTAAAACCAAAAAAGAAAGATGATTCAGTAGAACAAGTCATATATAGTGTTGCTAATGCTATTGATTTTATAGGTAAGAAAAGTCAATCAAAAGATAAGAATGCAGCTCGTCGTGCAATAACAACTTCTATAGTTGATAAAGCAGCTTCAAATAAAAGAATGTTAAGTAAGATTAGTAAATGTATAAAAGTAAATCCTAGAACTTTGATAAGAGCCGCTAAAAGAGGAGAAAGTATTGAAAAGGATCCAATTAATCAATGTTGGAGTTTTAGTGGTAGACTCCCAAGATTAGACATGAAATTAAATCTTTAATCAAATTTTTTTGGCATGATAATACAAAAGTACCACCTAACATTAGAGATGTTTTAAAATTAAGGGTGGGTTCCAAAATTCATGAACCTCATCCAAAGCATCTCTTAGATATGACTCAAAATGAATTATATAAAAAAATTTAAGATACTTCAATCTTACCATTGAATATTAATATAAGTCAAAGATCATTTGAAAAGTGTAAACCTTGGTATGTTAGAATTAATAAGCAATGAATCTCTTATTGTTGTAAGACCCATGTACAATTTTGTTACTATTATGATAGTTTTCAATACATACGATGCACTTTGCATGCTAACCAAATTATGCAGGATATTTGTGGTACTCATATGCCACTTGAAAGAATCAAAGATTTTATTGCAGGTTTGTTTTATGAACCCTCTAATGGAAACTTATTTTATTTAAAAGCATGTATTTATGGAGAATGTGATAGATGTGGTAACTTTTCATTATTAGGAGAGTGTATGCATGAAATTAGTTTAGATGAATTTGAACAACAATTAGTGGATGTAATTTTTTTTTAAAATGTTGAGTATTCTTTAAAAGATGGAAAAACTAGAAAACGTTGTGAGATAATTGTGGAAAAATTTAGTGTGCATGCATTTATTAATGAATTTAAGGATAAGATTGTACCTAAATATGTTCAACACTCTCAGTATGCTCATTGGCTTCATAATCAATTTTGTTTATGTAAAAACACATTCCCAATTGGAACTATATTGTCAGTTGTTGATTTTGCTGAAAATTATACTCTTGCTCCACAAGAAGAAATTCAATCATAGTATTATAATTTAGTGCAAGTAGCTATATTTGTTCACATTGTTTATAGACATGCAGATGATAGTACAGAAGATAATAGAAACTTTTTGAGAGAGTACCATTTTTATGTAAGTTATAATCGATTACATTCATCTGAGTTTTTTCTATATTGTTTTGATATATTTTATAAAGATTTAAAAGAGAGAGGAATTCAAATGCTAGAACATCTCATATGGTTGGATAATTGCATGGGTCAATTCAAAAATGCTAGAATTTTTTATTGGTTATGTAGACTTCATAAAGAAAATAATATCCAACACATGGAGTTTTTTTGAAGCTAGTCATGGTAAGGGAGAACATGATGGAGCAGGTGCATGTGTGAAAAGAGCTCTTGCTAGAGAGCAACTAAAATTTGAGGATGCTGTGAAATTTAGAGATGCACGTGTAATTGTAGATTGGTGCAATACCAAATTATCTAC
Source organism: Sequoia sempervirens (assembly GCA_007258455.2). Lineage (NCBI taxonomy): Eukaryota > Viridiplantae > Streptophyta > Pinopsida > Cupressales > Cupressaceae > Sequoia > Sequoia sempervirens. Next base: position 35,797 of record VDFB02034325.1, on the reverse strand, counting down.
AAGAACAAGTGAGAGCTCAATAATTCGACGCTTCTTTTGATTAGTTGAATAAAATGATATTTTTTATCAAAAAGATTGTGAAACAATTAATGGATCTATAAAACAGAATTCGTTTAAGAGTTCGAATGCAAACACATGGACAATATGGACAAGGGAGTTGGCATTCTTTTGTCAATTTTATATTGCAGGTGATTGGTAGGCATGTGAAAATACAGAATGGTCAAAAAATGGCAAAAAAGAGCCTTAACACCTACATCAACACATGTTCAACACGGAATGAAAATTGAAGATAATCAAGTGTTCACATCAGATGATTATGATCGTGTTTCAGATCTTGTACAAGAAGGTACATTACTTATTGAGTTGAATTTTATATGTATGCATGTTTAATATATGTGAATTAAATATAAGTCACTTTTTATTGAATTTTTTATTAATTTTTGCAGGACATGTGTATGTTGTTGTTGCACCTGAGGGGAATGAAGAGGAGACCAAGTACTGGTTGGCTAGATGTGTTGAGAGAAAACATAAGTTGGTACATCCTAGACTGGATGATGACAACTTTGAGTATCCAATTGGTTCAGTGGTTGTTGTTGGCACCTGGCTTCGAAAATATTTGATGAGAAAGAATGGCTTGCCTACATTTGAAGATTATGAAAGACATAAGAAGATTATACATTATTCACATTTGATTTTGGCAACCAATATAAAACTAGTTAGATATCAAGGGAGGCTTGCTAATAAAGTTTTATGGACACTTTCAATGGATGATCATGAGACAATCATATATGCATTACAAAAAGAGAGGATGCAAATGGTACAACAAAGTAAATAAATATTGGTAAGTATATAGTTGTATATATATTTAATTGATATATATATTTGTCTTTAATAGTCATTTCCTAATTAAAGTTTTATATCATTTTTTGTTTTAGGTCTCCCAAAATTAGATGCTTTACAAAAAAGAGAGGAGATACATATATTACAATGGAATTCAAATCTAGAGACAGGTAACTATATATATAGTTCTAGATACATTTAAATGATAGTATAAATATAAAACTAAATTTAATTCATTGTCATTTTATAAAAAGTTTATAATTGATTTCATATCCCTTAAAGCCATTCTCTTAAAACCCCTTAAGCCATCCTCTTATATACCATTAATCCATCCTCTTGCATCCAATTAGGTCTCTCTATTAATTCCCCTTAAGCCATTCTATTAGGACCCCTTAATCCATATCCTCATATATCTACCCTTAATCCATCCACTTATATCCCCTTAAGTCACTCTCTCAACACCCCTTAATCTATCCTCTTTGGACCCCTTAATCCATATCCTCATATATCTACCATTAATCCATCCACTTGCATCCCCTTAAGTCACTCTCTCAACACCCCTTAAGCTATCCTCTTATAACCCCTTAATCCATATCCTCATATATCTACCCTTAATCCATCCACCTGCATCCCCTTAAGTCACTCTCTCAACACCCCTTAAGCGATCCTCTTAGGACCTCTTAATCTATATCCTCATATATCTACCCTTAATCCATCCACCTGCATCCCCTTAAGTCACTCTCTCAACACCCCTTAAGTTATCCTCTTAAGACCCTTTAATCCATATCCTTGTATTTCTACCCTTAATCCATCCACCTACATCCCCTTACGTCACTCTCTCAACACCCCTTAAGCTATCCTCTTAGGACCCCTTAAACCATATCCTCATATATCTACCCTTAATCCATCCACCTGCATCCCCTTAAGTCACTCTCTCAACACACCTTAAGCGATCCTCTTAGGACCTCTTAATCCATATCCTCATATATCTACCCTTAATCCATCCACCTACATCCCCTTAAGTCACTCTCTCAACACCCCTTAACCACTCTTAGGACCCCTTAATCCATATCCTCGTATGTCTACCCTTAATTCATTCACTTGCATCCCCTTAAGTCACTCTCTCAACACCCCTTAAGCTATCATCTTAGGACCCCTTAATCCATATCATTTTATATCTACCCTTAATCCATCCACCTTCATCCCCTTAAGTCACTCTCTCAACACCCCTTAAGCGATCCTCTTAGGACCTCTTAATCCATATCCTCATATATCTACCCTTAATCCATCCACCTGCATCCCCTTAAGTCACTCTCTCAAAACCCCTTAAGCTATCCTCTTAGGACCCCTTAATCCATATCCTCACATGTCTACCCTTAATCCATCCACTTGCATCCCCTTAAGTCACTCTCTCAACACCCCTTAAGTTATCCTCTTAGGACCCCTTAATCCATATCCTCATATATATACCCTTAATCCATCCACCTGCATCCCCTTAAGTCACTCACTCAACACTCCTTAATCAATCCTCTTAGGACCTCTTAATCCATATCATCGTATATCTACCCTTACTCCATCCACCTGCATCCCCTTAAGCCACTCTCTCAACACCCCTTAAGCTATCCTCTTAGGACCCCTTAATCCATATCCTCATATGTCTACCCTTAATCCATCCACTTGCATCCCTTTAAGTCACTCTCTCAACACCCCTTAAGCTATCCTCTTAGGACCCCTTAATCCATATCCTCATATATCTACCCTTAATCCATCCACTTGCATCCCCTTAAGTCTCTCTAGGGTTCATGAGATGCTTAGAATAATAAATCTATATGGATTAATGGTTTAGGGTTCATCTCCCAATCTCTAGGTCATATGGTTTAGGGTTTAGGGTTTTTAGGGTTCATGAGATGCTTAGAATAAAAAATATATATGGGTTTTAAGGGTTTAGGGTTCATGAGATGCTTAGAATAACAAATCTATATGGGTTAATGGTTTAGGGTTCATCTCCTAGTCTCTAGGTCATATGGTTTAGGGTTTAGGGTTTGTAGGGTTCATGAGATGCTTATAATAACAAATCTATATAGGTTTTAAGGGCTTAGGGTTCATGAGATGCTTAGAATAACAAATCTATATGGGTTAATGGTTTAGAGTTCATCTCCCAATCTCTAGGTCATATGGTTTAGGGTTTACAGTTTGTAGGGTTCACGAGATGCTTAGAATAACAAATCTATATGGGTTTTAAGGGTTTAGGGTTCATCTCATAGGATTTAGGTCATATCGTTTAGGGTTCAGGGTTTAAATTCATTCTCTCAACTCTCCTTAATCCACAATATTTCATCCCTTAATTCACTCTCATAATTCCCCTTAAGCCATCCTCTTAGGGCTTGTTAAGCCATATCATAAGGTTAATGACATGCATCCCATTAATCCACTATCTTACATCCCTTTAAGTCATTCTATCAACTCCCCTTAATCCACCCTCTTACATCCCTTCAAGTCATTCTATCAACTCCCCTTAATCCACCCTCTTGCAACCCCTTAATCCACTCTCTTACATCCCTTTAAGTCATTCTATCAACTCCCCTTAATCCACCCTCTTACATCCCTTCAAGTCATTCTATCAACTCCCCTTAATCCACCCTATTGCATCCCCTTAATACACTCTATTATATCCCTTTAAGTCATTTTTTACTTAAATGACTCATAAAACTTATAGTTAGTTTACTTACATTAATTATTTTTGCAGGTTCTCATCAAGTCGGTCTACCATGTGATTGTCACTGAAAATTTTATTTTATCAAGAGACTATGTGAATATCAATTTTTGGTCTTAACGTAAAATTTGATAAGCTTTAATTGTATCTACATGCACATATATGTTTCATAATGTTATATAGTTGTATTAAACATCAATATACATTATATATGTTTGTTCGATGTATGAACTTCAATGAGCTTATTAGTCACTTTTTAAATATCTTGTTCCAATTTTATAGATTATACATTTCATGTCTTGTATTTACCACATTATATACAATTGTTCACTTGTATAGATTATACATTTTATAAATACAAGGAGATAGATTTTTGTTTATTGATTCAAATATTTGCTAGAATTGGAAAATAGTTAAAATTACCTATCCTTAATTTATTATGTACATATTATCTAAACTATTTAAGGAATGTTTTAATTTGTCACCTAACCATGTGATAAATTATATATATGAAATTTGATTCAAGATAAGAATTTATCTAGTGCATGTATTACTTGAAAATTAGATAATTTATATCTATACATACATGAGTGCATATAATCATCAAAATGAACATAACACGATCATAATTGACTGCATATATAATCATCATGTATTAAAGTCAATTGATATAAACAAACACAAATATGATAATAAAATGTTAAAAATAAAACTAGAGATAGTCCATAAAATTTATATGTCAAGATGTATATGTCAAGTCCAACACATATATTTAAATAAAACTCTAGAGATCTATAGTCCATAAAATTTAAAACCATTTAACTGTCAAGTTGATCGGTCATATCAAGTCTCCTCTCTATTCCATGTCAACTAGATGTACCCGCATCATGCTGGAAAAGAGTACAAGAAACTTGAAATTAGATTTAAAGTTATTTAAAATTTTTGATATAATTAAACATATTTAAACTTGAAAATATAAACTTTTAGATAAAAATAAATTTAATTAAATATATCTAGTAAATACAATAAAAAATAATTTTAGTATGCATAAATTACCATATGATCATGTGAATCTACTGGCACATTTTTTTCAATGGGTAGCATAACTATCAATTGAGAAGATCCAAATGCCTAATCTACTATATCTTGCATATTCATATAAAGTAAACAATATGTTAAAACCTCAAATATATATATATATATATATTTATATTTAAAAGGTCCATAAAAATTGTATAGGAGATTTAGTAAAGTTTACAACCTCGAATGATATGACCTCATGATCACACACCTGATATTTCCCATGCATAAATGTTGACGACATCTCAGGTGTGCCTGCCATGTGTATCTCATGAAATCCCTGCATGTATAGATGTACAATAGTTTGTATAGATCATTCACACATGTGTATGTAAATGAACAAATTAAATTAGATCTATGATGTGTATTTAATTTAAACTTAACAAACTTTTGAAAGCACACACCTGAGTTGATGATGTCTCAGGAGCTCTCACCACAACTTGTGGTTGGTCAGTACTAGGTATCGTATGACCTCCCTGCATCTAGATATAATATTATATTATATCAATTCACACATGTGTACAAATTCAAATTAAAAATTAGATATATCCACACAAATTATTTAATATATATTGGTTCAAGTACCTATCCAAAAGGTGAGCCCATATCTATAGCACTCAACATATAGACATGATGATCATATTGGGTTTCAAGCATTGTGTGATCATTTGTCTACATCAAACACTTATTGAATTAATATTATATTATATATAATTTGATGTTATTATTTATATGAATTTAAGTTCAAAAGATTAACATACCTATGTAGGATGATCCTCATATAGTAAATTCATGTATGAATCAGTCCCAAATGCATGTGGGTCACTTGAAGTGGATGCCTGAGTATCCCTATAGCCTGAGCCCCCATGCTCTTTATTGGCCACTTCAGTCACCTTGTGTGCAGTTTAATGAGTGAGATGTCTTGAAAGAAAACTCAATGCTTCTAATTTCAATAACATGGTCTACTATTGAAATGCAATGGGAACACCAGGAGGAGGAGGAAAAATAGTTGCAATTGGAACACATCGCTGAGGATCGACACATGTTCCTAGTCTATGTTGGGGCATGCCACGCCCAACTCCCTAATATGACCTCATATCAAAATAGTTGGGTTTTCTACCCAACTCAAACTCAACCCATAAATCTCTCAAAAAGTATAGGGGCACCTCATAGTTGCCATGTGGTAGATTATCAAACACCGTCCACCATCTATCCTAAAAATGTCCAGCTATCTGCGGGTGCCTACACCATGAAATTGAAATTCATTTTTTGGTTGGAGGAATTGGTTGGTTTGTTTGGGGGTTAATAAAATATTGGAACATGTCTTGTTTGGTAATTTTAAGGTCATTTATTTATTTGTAGGACAATCCATCTACATAGAATTGTCTCCTCTCTTCTCTCCATTGATGGAACCTATCTAGGCCCACATCAATGGATCAAACAAAATAAAAAATAGTTTGCATCATAGATGCAAACTGTCCAAGATGGGGAGGGATTATAGGCTCATTTTTTATCAGATCTATATTTTCTTGAATCACAATAAGTCTTGCTTGGATGATCTCTCTTAATTGATCCTCATCTACTATAGGGGGGTGGGGGGTTATGTGGTGGAGAGTCTGGAGGTGTGGGGTTTTGCTCTAGTGGTGGATCTGGATGAATTTGTGGATCAAGCATAAAATCCTCTAAATTAATTTTTGGATCCATGAGAGCAATTAAATGGCAATTGCATGTTAAAAAATAAAAATATATATATCAACAAACTAATTAACTAATGCACACAATTTGAAAGTCATTTAAAAATCACATTGAATGTGCACAAATTCAAAATACATTTCATTTAAATACCATTTGATTTATAGCATTAAAAAATACATAACATTAAAAATCCATAGCATGTACACACATTAAATTGAGTCTAGTGTGTGGTTGTTAATATGAAGGGTAGAAATGAAATTAGGGGGTTTTATTAGAACCCTATTCAAATACATGCACAATGTCATTGGTTTATTAAGTGAATCCCCTAAAAGAAGGCCCCATAAACTTATTTTTAGCTAGATATCACTTGATAATTAAACTATAGCCAAATTTGATGATCTATACATTAATTGATTTATTTAAAAATAAATAAAACCACATGGATTAAGGTAAAGAATTAAGATTTATTTAAATAAATCACCATCAAGGTAAAGACTTAAGATTAAGGTAAAGGACTAAATAATGAAAAATAAGACACCTATGTAGATATATAACTTTGATTTATCATATTGGGTGTTAAAATGGGAGGTTAGGGGTTGTTTAGAGTGCCTTCTATTACATATATAAAGGTGGAAAAGGAGAAGGAAAGGTCCCCAAGCTAATTTAGGTTATGAAAAACTCAAGAATGAGTGTCAAAATGGGTAAATGATGAAAACCATGTAGTTTAATTCAAGTAAAAATTATACTAGATTCTATTTATATATTAGGATTATTGTTAGACAAGGGTGCTCAATGGAGCTCATAAATATCAAGCCTATCATTAATTAACTAATTCATCAATAAGTAATTTATTCTTCTAAGTTTTTATGGGTCTAGAGCTTTATCTTTTGGGGTGAGGGGAAGTTTACTCATAGGTGTGGTTGTTTCCCAACAAGAGTATATCTATAGAGCTAAGGTATATCAAACAAGAATACATGTAAATTAATCAAGTATGACATAGAATTTAATTTAAAAATCCGATGACATAAATTGATTTATCTAAATTTTCAAATTTCATGATAAGAGACACAAGTTCTCTATAGTGGGACAAAGTAGTTAAGAAGAAATTATAAGTTTAACAAGTTAACATTAATTCATAATCCCATTCATTGTTTTCAAAGAATACTAAAGATAAGAATGAAAAATTAATAGAATACATGTTCAAAGGGACACATAGATATATGCTAGTGACCTAATTGCAATGTACAAAATAAACAAAGATGAGCTTGAGCTCTATTCACCAAATTTTGAGAACTTGTTTGATCCCCTTAAGAAATGTCATATTAGGACCCCTTAAGACATCGATTTATGATTTAGGGTGATAGGATGGCTTAAGGGGATCTATACATTCTAGTAAGGTCCTAGGACAAAATGGTCCATGGCTTAAGGGAATAAAATTTGGTGGAGTTGCCTAAGGCAACCAAATTTCATTTTAAGGTCCTACAACAAAATGAATGCTTTAGGGTTTAGGGTTTAGATTTTAGAGTTCAGGTTTAGGGTTTGGGGAACTTAGGGTGAAGTTTGGGTGGCCCTTGGAATAATGGACTTGCAAGTTAGTGAGCAACATTTTCTTGTGGAATAGTTGATTGAGATAGCTCTTGTTTCCCAACAAGAGTATATCTATAGAGCTAAGGTATATCAATTGTGAATACATGTATTAATCAAGTATGACAAAATTTAATTAAATCCGAGGACATAAATTGATTTATCTAAATTTTCAAATTTCATGATAAGAGACACAAGTTCTCTATAGTGGGACAAAGTAGTTAAGAAGAAATTATAAGTTTAACAAGTTAACATTAATTCATAATCCCATTCATTTTTTTCAAAGAATACTAAAGATAAGAATGAAAAATTAATAGAATACATGTTCAAAGGGACACATAGATATATGCTAGTGACCTAATTGCAATGTACAAAATAAACAAAGATGAGCTTGAGCTCTATTCACCAAATTTTGAGAACTTGTTTGATCCCCTTAAGAAATGTCATATTAGGACCCCTTAAGATGTCGATTTACGATTTAGGGTGATAGGATGGCTTAAGGGGATCTATGTCTAGTAAGGTCTTAGGAAAAAATGGTCCATGGATTAAGGGAATAAAATTTGGTGGAGTTTCCTAAGGCAACCAAATTTCATTTTAAGGTCCTACGACAAAATGAATGCTTTGTGGTTTAGGGTTTAGATTTAGAGATTTGATGACATGATTTCAACATATTTATATGTCAAATAAAAAATGCAAGAAACCTCCAAGGAGCCCTAATTTATGACACTACAAAATGTGATAAGGATGTTTTATAAATTGGTCATTGAAGTGTAGCAATAACTGAAAAATCCTAATGTGAATTATTCATAGCCTCAATCTCAATCTCAATCTCAATGAAAACTGCCTCGAATCTAGGTAACATTTCCTGGATACTTCTAAAATTATGTGAACTATTAGGGTTTTAGGTTTATGTTTAGGGAAAATAGGGTTTTAGGCTTACGTTTTAGGGTTTAGGTCCAAGGATTAACCTGGGTAAATTAGTTTTTAGGGACCTATGTTTTTTGGAACCTAGGGTTTCTAGGGTTTTGATTTCTAAGTTTTAAAAATGTGTCCAATTTAGGTTTAGTTTTTATGGTTTTCGATTTACAATTTAATGTTCTTTGTTTCGTTGATGTTTTTGGTATTTTAAATGCAATTTAAAAACTATAAAATATTGAACAAAAACAAAAATAACAAACATAAAATAAATACCAATTACAAAACAAAAACACAAGATATAAAGCAAAAAAAAAGGAAGAATTCAACCAACCTGGAGGGAGGTCATTGAGGTCACTTGTGTCGATGGGAGGAAGTGGCAGTGGAAATTTTATTTGATTAGGGCCTTTGAAACACGTACGTGATTTGGTCTCCTCTTCTTTGACGCGAACAAAACTTGCAGTTAAAATGAATACATAGTCACTAATTATAATATAAATAAATACATCTAAGAAATGTGTATGCATTCATAACACGCACGCGTTTTGAAATGCGTACACATTTGTAGCTCGTGTACCCTATGCAAAACACATGCATTTGGATTTAGGCTTAGGTACCCAATCCATAACGCGTATGCATTTTTTGAAAATGCGTACGTGTTTTGTGCAATTTTTTTTGTTTTGGCAAAAAATTCATCTCTTCGTGTACCCAACTTCTTGCTTTTACCCTGAAGATCTACTTTTGTGGCTTGGATATGTTGGTAAGAGTTGTTTAGAGTTTCTATATCTAGAATTTGTGCTACTAGATTGTTGGTCAGAGAAAGTTGTGTTCACCAGTATGTGAACTAGTTTAGCAGTGTTGTACAAAGGTGTCTAGGAGAAATATATTTGCTCCACATTTCTTCATAGTTACTTTTCAAGACTTGTGGTTTTGAAGGATAGATAATGGTGTTATTCTCTTGTTTTTTGCAAGAGGATTTGTGGTTGGGCACATTGGAAGAAAGTCTTTTGAGTTACAGAGTATTGTAGCATCTAGTAATATTTTCTAGATAAATAGTATGATTATAATCTTCAAGTGAAATTTTTTGTGAAGGAAATTGTTGGTTTTCAAGATGATCTTGGATCATGTTCAAGTGAATTTTTTTTTCTAGAAGTTTTGGATTGATTTAAGGAAGCACTCACTTAATGTTTAATGTGTTTCATGGGTAACGACCGACTTGGTTTCTACACTACATTCAAAGATGTTCAAGTATTAATGAAGGAATAGCATGACATATGAGATTTAATTTGGGCCCTAGTTAAGTGTTTCTTTTGTCCACTTTCATTCCTATCCATTGCGGGAATGTTTAGTTGCCAACCTAATTTGAATTTGTAAGTATAACAGATAGTTGCTGACCTTGGATAAGGTTTTCAAGGTTGAGGATGCTATAAATAAGTGTGGTATTGTTGTGAGAGGCAAGAGAGAAGCTAGATAGATGCAATATTGATGTGAGTAATGTGTGTGATGCGATTTTGATCAGAACAGTGCAAACTTCAAAGTGTTGGAATACTAAATGCAGTGAGTTGAAGGTATCCACAATATTTCAAACAAGGTCATGAAGGTGTTGGAGCATTTGTGGTGGATTCCTTGTTGCACTGAAAAGTTTTTCTCTATGTAACATTTCTCTTCTATCTTCTTGTACTTATTTTTGTAGTAGTGAGCCTTGGATGTGAGCCTTTTTGGATAGTGTGTCCTATTCTGGATGTGAGCCTTTTTGGATAGTGTGTCCTGTTCTGGATGAGAGCCTTTTTGGATAGTGTGTCCTATTCTGGAAGTGAGCCCTTGTATTGGTTTTGCAATTACTTGTATTGTGAGCTAATCCTCACCATGGTTTTCCCTCATTGGGCTTTCCACGTAAATCTAGTGCTATCTTGTCTATGGTGTTGTTATTTAATTTTCTATTATTTGCATTTCATGTTTAATCACTTTAAAAAAATAAGGGTTTAATGAATGCATGTGGATCTGATTGCTATTTAGGGTTTTGATGTTTTAATTTTCTATAAATGATTCACCCCCCTCTCAGTTGTCTTGTTCATTCAACAAAAACTTGTCAAAGAAAGTGGAGTGCTACTTCTACTTGAGTGGGACATGGAATCCGCCATAGCCTTTGACACAGTAAGGAGACACAATACTCCTATTTTTTCCACCAAGGAGGAAGCAGCACTATTTTGCATGGGTTAGCTTTTAGTCCATAATGGGACATAGTGGCCATTTGGGCCCTAGCCCCAAACACAAGAAAACTTGAAGTTGTAGAGCCAACAACTGATTTGAGAGGTGGGCTAATAATAGAGTGTCTAATACTCCAGTAGTAGAGGAAACCACATTGGCTATGAATGTGGCCTAGTTCACTAAGACTATTATGGAATCACTACAGTAGGAATGTGATGCAAAGCATAAGCAATACAATGACTTGGTGATTGCATATAATAAAGATGAGGAAAAAATTACATAATTACAGTTGGAATTTGCAATGTTGAAGGAGAAATTGCAATCATAACAACCCATAGCTCTAGCACAAGTCAATGTTACCCTTTCTCCTCAATCTCCTCCAGCTCAATCACCACCTCTTGCTCATTCTCCTCCCCCAACTTCAACAAAATTAGTTGTATATAATCTAGATAATGTGCCCATTGCATATCTCAGTCTAGGTACATCAACTATAGCCCCTCCAAAGGAAGTGACCAAGGAGGAATTGATACAACAAATGAAGGTTTTTGAATTTTTTTTGGTTTGTATAATGATAATAATATTTTTATTATCACTAATGTATTGGGACATTATTTATCCAAAGCAATAAAAAGAGTGAGAAGTGTGCACTCTAACTATTCTTTGATGTTTCAATCAATAAATATGTTGGATAAGGATATAGCCATTTCTCTCCCTTTGATGCAAACATGGGTTCCCAAATTAAGTTTATTGAAAAACATGGTTATTGGGTCCACCCATGACCAAAATAAGCCACTACAAATAGCTCTAACTTATAAAATAGTGAAGGAGATAATTTATTACCAAGGATTGGTAGACCCCTTGGAGAAAAGGATTAAACCATTGCTACAAAAGTTTGATGAGAGTGATCTTGGCCTCTTGCCAGACATTATCAATAGTGAAGGAGGTGTTAAGACCTATGAGTAGTGAAGAGGTCACATGGATGCAGTCATCAATGTTGAGGTCATCCTAATCTGTGAAAAGGAAGATGCAAATATGGCTATGTTAAAAGATAGTATGAATAAGTTGTTAGATACTAGCACCTTTTTGAAGGAATTTCATAAAGATGCCACATAGATTATGGTAAAATATGGTCCTTATAGAGCTAATCTACATGAATTTATGGCCTTCAATTTTCTTACTGAGGAGGACTATACAGCATGGGATAACAAGTACAATAATATTCTAGACTTCTAATCCTTTCCAATAGTAATGTGTCAACATTTTTGGTCTACAAGTGACATCTCTAATAGTCTACAAAGTCATCAAGAGGCGTCAATAGGTGTTTTTTCATTTTTTACATGTGAAGTTTTGTCTTCACATGTCAACTCAATTTCCATAGGCAACCTTCAAAGATAAATGAAGAAAGGAGTGGCAAAGTATCTCAAAGGGACAAATAATTTCAAATGTAAATATAATGGTATTGTCCTTGAAATATTCCCATATTTTGAAATGTAATTGTGATTGTCAAATGAAAATGTGACAAGTGTACATTGGCCTGAAGCTTGTTTTGCTCCCTTATTTCTATAAAAGGGAAATCAAGGCCAATTACATAGGTTGTTGATCGATCCCCAAAATAAATTTTGTAATAGACAATACAGGGAATAGAATTTGAGTTTCTATTTATGAGTTTAATTCTTTAATTTCTGCAAGTTTCATGTTGTATAACAATACTAGTATTTGAATACAAGAATGACATAATTCTCAAGCCACTTCTCTCCTTGTGTATTCTTTATATGAGTTATCAATGAAAATGATCAAAAGTCTTTTCAACGATCTTCATTGTGTTCCAATGAATGTATGATTTTATATTTGTTCTAATTCAAGGAATTAGTTATATCACTTTGATATAATCATAGATTTATATAATTTGAGTACAAGGATATGCTAATGAGTTTTGGTTTTGGATATTTGAGTATAATGTTGTAGTGCAGTGTTGTAGTAGCTCTATGATGCTAAGTTTTAAGATGTTATTCATTAGGGTTTGTGTTGAATTGGACTCCATACCCTAGGTTAAGGCACTAGTCTAGGATCTGGACTTACATTGCATATTTATGATCTTTCATAAACACTACATTCAAAATCATTAAATATTTAATTTCTTGTTGAAATGTATGTCAAGTTTAAGTCTATCATGCTCTACTGCTTATGAAATGATTTGCTAGATCTTTACATTCATTGAATTGCCAAGCAACTATGTGTAGAGATTATTTGTTATTTGCAATGTATAAGGTTAATTGGCACAAATGATCTTAATTATTTTGTTCGGGATCACCATCTCTAGTTTTGCAGAGCCCAAAGTGAAGGAGGAAAGTTAATATAACTTTCACTTAGTTGTTGGAAAATCCCTCCAATTAGCTAACCATTGGAAGATGGCAATTCCATAAGCTATTTGAGAGATCAGTTTGGTATTTAGAAAACACCAACACAATCATCCTTGATGGAATTCATCTAATGGCCTATGTAGAAAAATAGTTTCCTCCAACATTCCTTGGCCTACATTCACCACTACAACCTAATTATTTGGCCCATGTCTCTCCTATGGTTATTTTTCTAATTATAATATCAAGCTATATGATATTACATTCTCAACCACTACAACCATGTAATTATTTCATAAATAGGATTTGGCACAAGTAGTGTAATTTATTGCTATAGCTACACAAACATGCTCTCCACAATCCAAGACCTATTAATAACTTCTTAGTTCAATTGAAGGATTAATGTAATTTATTACTATAGCAGTGTAATTTATTGCTGTAACTACTCAAATATTGAAGGAAACACAAATATCCTTGCATGGTGCTCTATATTTTACATGTATGCCCTTGTGAACAACTCTTATGGTTGTGACTCTTTGCCTTGAACTGTGGTATTCCCTTGCATCCATACCACTACTATCATCTTCAGTATCTTTCCTCTTTACATAGGACTGCCATATGCTATTTTGGGACTATCATATGGTAATTTTACTATAGTATTTAGCATCCATACCATGTTTTCAAGTTTTATTCTTCTATATCTTGGCTAACCCTTCAATCTTTGAAACATGTTCTATGGTTGAAACCCTTATCCTCGTAGTCATAGGGACTGTCCTTGACTATTTCCCCTTCATAGTAAACCCTCACTGTCTTTCATGTCTACAATCTTTGCTTTCACTATAGTTATGATGTATAAGCAATGTCCTTCATATTTAATTCATCTTCATGCTTTGAAACTCATCATTTGTGCATATCTTATTGAAGTCTACCCCTTTGAGGGACTTTTAACCTTCAAATCATGCCGGGAGTCTTTTTTTTGACATTTGTCATGGCATTTCATTGTAAGACTGTGACTGTCCTCTTTCTTTTTCATGCTTACTCTACCCTAAGATAGTCCCTTCATCTTGACATTGTTACCCTCTGTAGGCCATGAAAGAATTATTGTCAAGAGAAATATTGCAAATATAAAAGAATTTTGTACAGGATATTAAACCACTGAAGTCCACTATAATAATGTCTTACTACCTTTTTAATGTGGTAGTCAACAAAAATAATAGTTGGCAACCACACAAGGTCAAAGTTTGAAAGCTCAATTTTGATGGCATTAACAAAGGTCGATTAAATGCTTAAGATTTATTTTGAGATGGAAATTTAGAAATATCTAGCATGTTTACACTACTCATGATTCTCAAGAAGGGGAGTGTTGCAAAATTTAATAAGAATCCAAGCACAAGCTTAAATCTAAATGATTGAAAACTAGTTATACAAACTACACACAAACAACTATGAAGAATACAAATACCAACTATATTCCAAGATTGAGCATGTCAAAAAATATATAATACATGGGAGTGCACACAAATATATAGATGCGTAAATAAAATAGATGACTTTTCCAAAATTTAATGAGTTTACCTCTCAAATCATTCACAATCAAGAGGTGAGCTAACTCAATCTAAAAGGTCAAGAGTTGAATTGTCAATCAATAGATGAGTTAACTAAATATGACTAAGACAAAGGTGGATTTGACCAATCAAATGTGACACTCAACTACAATCAATCAAGGAGCAATGAGATAATAATAGAACTTATGCACCTCAATTTAAAGTGAACACATCCTTGTTAACAATTTATGAGAATAATTGTATATTTTTAGTATCCTAAACAAAGTTATTAATAGGTGCAATATTACATTGCACAAAAATTATTGAGCCCAATAAATAAACTTATTATTGAGCTTATTACAATCAAGAGCATTATTAAAACTCAGTCATAAGTCTTTTATCTTTCAAATATTTAGGTCTTCAATTGATCACAAATTACAAAGATATTATGCATAGACTGCCTATCACTTCACAAGAAACCATCACTATAAGATTTTCCACTATACCATTCAATGTAGTAAATCTCACATTACCATATCTCTGCCCTCAAATAATCTCCTTGATTATATGACTACCTTCCTTTGGATCTTTGCATAGTCATAGGGCTTCCTTCCTTTGTCTTGATATATCTAAGGTAATGATCAAAACCTTTACCTCTCAATGATAATAGCTTTTGATAGGAGTTAGAAGCAGATTTTGAATGCTCCTCATGGCATTAAACCAATATCTTAGTTAAATTTTCAAAGAGACCCTTGTTACTCTTTTATACCTTTTTTACTACTAGCCACTAATCTATGAATTCTCAAAATATGGTTTTTTGGGGAAAAACATAATAAACTTTTTTAATTATCCTATATATAGTGGCATGTTTTCTATTTTAGTTTTTTATAGATTTTATTACACCTACTCCAATCTCTTCTTTTTGTTAAGTTTCTCCAATGTTTTTTATTTTGTACACTTGCTCTAATCTTTTCTTTTTGGAATATGTAATAAGGAATAAAATGTTCTTATGTTACATCTTGTTTAAAGCATAACTTAACTTATTTCAATTTTCTAAAAATAATAGAAAATAGGTTTTAGGTTTGTGAAGTGTTAAGGAATCAAATCATTTAGTGATATCTTGTTTACCCTTCATCTTGTTTTCATTTTTTAGTTATTTCCTTCAACAAATTAGTTTATCATAATATTATCTTATTACTTTTTGTAGACACTTAAAAATGTCCCGAGTATCATAGATCCTAATTTCACTTACTAACACCATTTCTCTCTTATTTCACCTAATTCATCTATTTAATTAAATATTGTCCAATGATTTAGTTAAAATCACTTTTTCTCCTATTAATTGAATAATTAATTTTATTTGATTAATTCATCACCTTCATGCTAATGATTCTCGCCTTTTGATTAAATCATGTCAAATTTTTAAATAATTAAATACTAATAATCCTAATTGATTAAATAATTCACAATGATTTAATTGAAGTCCTTAATTCTTCCAACTTGCACAATTAAATGATTTTCATGAATTGTTTAATTAACTAATTTTCCTCAAATCCTCCAACTTGCATAAAGAATATTCCACATGGAATATTCCCTTTTCAAATTTCAATTCTTCCCTCCAACTGAAAGTATCTCCAACATAATTCCTAAAATTAAGGGATATTGTTGAGTCTCTCATGGATCATTGACCCTTGATCTAATCCTTGATCCATGCCTCATGGATTATCAACCACTTGATTAATCCTTGATCCAAATTCACATCCTCAATTCAATTTCATCCATTGATTAGCATTTTGAATCCTCACCATTGATCAATATCTCAAAAATCTATAAATACCAAGCCTTTTTCAAATCAATTGAAATTCACAACCTTATGAAAATTTACTCTCAAATTCATTACTCACCTTTGAGCAATTTGAGAGCTTTTTATGTGAATCAACCTTCATCAATCATCATCAAGCTTTTGCAACAACATGGATTAGGAATTTTTTAGCAATCCACATCCATATCACACTAGATTTACACTCAATCCACAATGGGATTTGAGGTTTGTTGGTTATTTGTTTCAATTTTCTAGAATTTAAATTTCTTTGATGTTCTTTGAACCATTTTAGCAATGTTTAGACTAATTTCATTGGAGTATTGCTTGTAATTTATCAATTGATTGTTTAATTTATTTCATTTTTATTTGATCAATTGAACTTTAATACTTATATTTTGGAATGCCTGGTTGGACCCACGTCCCTATCTAATAAAATTTTATTGAGCTTTGTCAGATTTGTAGGTTCTAGGGGTAGTACACCACCTTTGTTAAAGGGTTGTGCTCTTGTTAAAGGCCCATGCTTATGACTTGACAATGTAACACTTTTGTACATCTTGCAACACTTCTATTTACATCTTAGGGTGATTTTTTCAGCAAAGGGGTGTCTTTGCAATAAATCCACATTTTAATCTTTTGTACAGAGGGGTGCCTTTGGAATAAAGGGGTACTTTTATCCAAAGTGTCACGCTTTTGTTAGTTATGCCTTGATTTTGTAGTTTCAATAGTGCAACACTTTGGATTGATAGTGTAGCAATTTTTTTTATGTCTAATAGTGATCTAATTTATAGGGTTTGATATGTTTTTGATGTCTAATCTTTAGCTAACCCTAACATGTTCTATGTTTTCCAATTTCACCTAATTGATACATGTGGCATTTGGAAAAATGTTTATTAACACTTGTTTTGAAGAGATAATCTAGGAATCATCTTTCAAATTTGGTGCATTAAAATAAATTCAAATTTACTTTAGTGATCTAAAATTGAACAACACAATCTTTACATTTCAATTTGGTGTTCAAAATTGAATAAGACAATCTTCATTTTTCATTGGTGCTTAAAATTGAACAAGACAACTTGCACACTTTCAATTTGGTGTTTTAAAATGAACTACATTTCAATCCTTGGTGTACCTAAATTTAACATGTGCACTTTGCTTTTCATTCTTGGTAAGCTAGAAGTATGTATCCTCTCCCCTTGCACTTCATGGGATCTAGGGTGACGATAAATACTCCTAGTTTTCATTTCTTTTCTTTTAAACGCTGAAGGAGTTGTCTATGTATCCACTCCCCTTGTGCTCAATATCAATCCTTCCCTTTATTTTGAGGAGGCTTGCTTGGGAGTACACCCTAGGGTTTGACCTCAAGCACATTTTTTCTGATATGCTATATCAAAGGGGCAATAAATGAAACTTGAGCTCTATCTACTCATGACTTTCCAGACATTCCTACATGGTCTTGAGTGATTCTGAACACAAGGATATGATATTTCAATATCATGATTGTGTAGGAAGTGGTGTTCATGGAGTTCTACCCACTACAAGCCTTATATCTGGAAGCCTAAAGTTCATTTGTAGACTGTCAACTTATGGAGGTGCAATGGGATAACATTGTCCCATGAAGTTACTTGCTATGTACCGATGCTTGTTGAGGCAATATTAACTCCTTGTAAAGAAATTTTCCTTCCAAGGTAAGAGGTGTTCATGCATTTGAGCATACTCTATTTTTCCATTCAAGAGTAGGTATTTTATCAGTGAGCTCGAAATAAGAAGATAAACCTAATCTACCACTACAACTAGGATTGTTTTCTATGACATGTTTTTATCGTGAATACCATTTTGAGACCAATTAGTGTGGTCTTGTGGAAGAAGAACACACAAAAAACATCTAAAAAAAGCCAATTGAGTCACTTTACATGTTGTTTACTGTGTTTTATCATATCAAAAAATTTCAAACGCCTAGGTAAATTTTCACATCAAATATCCCTTGACAAATTGATGCTTTTGTCTTGATAGTGCGATACCTTTGTGTAAATTGACGCTTCTAATTTTGTTAAAATGATGCTTTTGTTTGCATATTGATGCGTTTGCAAATCTCGATCTGTTTGTCATGGTAAATGGACATTTACAAATCGATGGCCTTGTTATGATAGTTTGATGCTTCTATCAAACTTTGACGCTTTTGTAAATACTTTGATGCTATTGTAGTGAATAGTGCAAGACTATTGCAAAATAGCTCAATGATTTTATCTAAAAATGAAAAAAAAGAACTTCAAAACATTGCCAAAATATGTATTTTTGTCAACAATCACTAAATTATCTAAAATCAATGTAAAACATATATGCTTGTTCACTTGTATCAATCATAATAGCAACAAATAAACTTGTGTTCATTATCATTTTGAGCTTGTTAAAACAATTTCTAGGTTGTTATTAGGATTAAACTCATACAAACATCAAACCATCAACTCTATCATCAAAACATCCCATTTCAAATAGCAACTTGACATTTTGACACAAATCATTTAGACTTAGATTTTTCATCATATCACCTAGTTTGACTTCATGCTTGAAAATAATTTCTTTTCAAGTATTTGGTTTAGTTAGTAAGCATCATAATGAATTGACATAATTTGGAGTCATAAGTATACTTCCAAGGTTTGTATGTTCATCATCATCCTAAAACATACCTAAAGATCAAGTCTAAACTTTTTCAAAATTGAAAGTTTCATATCTTCCATCCATCCACACAATCATTCAACATTGGTCCTAAACCTATCAAAGTGTCATTAATAGAAAAATTTGAGACAACCAAAACATCTCAACAAGGTCATTCATATCCAAAATCTCGTAGGGTTAATACATTCCCTCCTCAATCAAAACATTGATCTTAGATCACTTTGTTGGTGGTTTTTAATGAACCAAACTTGATCTCAACAACTATTTATGAATTTTCTGAATTCAATGGTTGATAATTGTGAGGATTGGCCAATGAAAAGGTGAAAGCTTGATAGGATTTCCCGCTGGGCTTCAAGCTCTATAAGACCCAGGAGGGTGATCCCTACAATGTACCTTATGATACTCTTGTGCCAGTTACCACATACATTGTAAATAATAGGTACATTCTCAATATAAATGCAAATTAGATGAAATACTTCAAGAATCTGCAAATTATTTAACAAATATTCACCTAAAGTAGAGAATGGACAACCTCACATGAAACTTTAAAACAATTTAAGGTGAATGAATGGAATTCTTTATGAATTTTTTCTTTGAATGGTAGGGCTGACTCAATGACTTCAAAGTTAACCAAAGCAATAGAACAATGTCTTATCCATGGGCAATGAATTCAAATTTGAAATAGATTGTAATGCAATAGTAACCAAATTTAGCATCCCAGACAATTATAATACTGTATTATAGTAAAACAACTCTAATATTTCAGAACAAAGACTACTTATCAAATCCTTATATCTAATTTGCACTTAACATGACAATGTGCATAGTCAATTTAACATCTTGGATAGGAGTGATGTCTATAAATCTCTTCAATATAATAGTACCAATGACCTCCTCAATCGAATTCACCACCTTAGGCTTCCTTGTGTTTGGTTCCATTGACCAAATTGTAAGGGTATGCAATTTCAGACTAAAACTAGAACCAAAGACTCGATTGTCAAAGTGCTCCTAAGACATAGATGCCTCTGGATCCTTTCTGATTACATCAAGTGCAATGGAAAAAGTGATATTCCACCTTGGGAGTAACATCACACCACTATCTTTTACAATAGTTCTGGCTTCAACAAGAGTGATTGCTACTATTTTAGTCATTATCTTCTCCTCTGTGTTTTCTACCTCCTCTTGCAATGAGGTGTCCACACTAGCCTTGTCGTCTTCAATTCTTTTCTTAATTTATTGGCTCTTAAACTGGATGACAAATTCTTTGAATTCCTTAATTTGAACAAAGGAATCATCAACAATAAATTCTTCATAGGCTTTGACCCTGACATCATCGTCAGCTCCCTCATCATATTCCCACTTGACAATTCTATCCTCTGGAACATAAGGGTCAAGAAAATATCTTATTGGAGGGGAAGGGAACCTATTTTCCACCTCTTGATCACTTGGCACATGCTCAATAGATTTCTCTTCTCCAATCAATTTAGTAGTTGAGTACTCAACTATATGGATAGCCCCTTCACCAACCTCCAAAGGCTATTCTTGAATATCCTGAGCCTCCTTTGTGGCATCCTTGACCTTCACAGTGAATTCACCACTTTGATAATCCTTCAATTTGGTCATGTCCTACTCATAAGGATTCTCAATTTCATCATCGGGACTTACATAGTGTAATAACCCATTCAAAATTATTACTTAATTAATATTATTGTAGATGACACATGAATATACTCCAAATTAAAAAGACATAAATAGTGGCTAAAGTCAATCATAGCTACACATGTCCATTTAAAATGAGTCAAAGATTCTTATATATTCACTTCAAGAGTAAAATTACAATACCAAGTTTGACTTGGCTCCTAAGGCCACAATGTCATTACATAGTACATTTTCCATCAAGTACATGAATGAATTACATCAAATTACATCATAGACTATAATAGCCTGGTGAACAACTAAGGTTCTTCTTCTATGCTCGTCTCCACTGGTGGAAGAGAACATTGTTGAAGCACTTTACCGCCCAACCACAAAGCTTATGCTTCCATGATATTCTTCCAACTTGAAGAATGCCCAACCCTGCATGGAAAGTTTAGCAAGAGAACAATCTACAAGTTGGAATCTAGTGCGTTCCAAACATCAACATGCAATTTATATCTACAAGTTAGAAAATAAAGTGCAAGATCTATGCTAAGAATGGCAGAGAGTGAAATCATAGAGTTCATTCATACACCCATAATGAACTATATTGCTTGGCCAAGCATAATAAGTGTGTTGCAACAACAAAAAACAATAGGTTATGGTAAAGCAAACCTATACTCTCTAAACTCCATTTCGACACCTATCCCAAAAGGTAACTTTCTACTATAACAACTATCTACCCTCTAGCAACAACTACCCATAGGTGCTCTAGTCAACTAAGGTATCACTATTCTGTTCAAGTATTTAAAATATTCCTTCACAAATGTCTTCAAAAGAAGAGAACATAATACAAATTTATAATCTAAATAGAAATCAGATTTATGATTCGTAGAGTAATTCAAAAAATTAGTTGTATCATTCTTAGGACCATTTTCTACTTATCAACTTAAGCATTTTTCTTTTAAAAATGTACTAAAAAAAAAGAAGGTATGTCACAAATATGTGTATGTACATAGATGAAGTCTATGTGCATACACATATATGTGCCTACTAATGTTAAAGTTTGTGCATACATTCTAAAATATTCATTAATTCAGATTGCAATCTTAAAATAGTATTCCAATTGATGTTTCTTTGTCAAAATAAGGAAAACAAAACAAGTCTATGCTAACAATTTCACACATACTGTTATTGCATTCTCACTACTGTTTTTCTCTAACATTGTTGTTTACATAAGAACACTCATTGTTTGAATAGAATAAATATTATTTCCTACTAAACATTTATAAAACAAGCTGTTTACATATGAACATTCACTGTTTAAGCAAAAAAAGTATTGTTTCCTACTAAACAATTATAAAGCAAGTTGTTTACATATGTACATTCATTGTTTGAATAGAGTAAATACTATTTCCTACTAAATAGTTATAAAGCAAGCTGTTCACATATGTACATTCATTTGTTTAAATAGAACATGTACTATTTCCTACTAAACAATTATAAAGCACACTATTTTCAGTTATAAAGATAACTTTTTAACAAAATAGAGATGTTTGCAAAAGAATCTCCACTGTTTACATCAACACTATACTATTTCAAATAACAATTACAAATAAAGACAAATATTGTCATTTGCTCTGTTTGTTGTCCTCAAGCTATTTACATGCCATAGGATCACTTTACAAATAATTGTTCATGGTCTTGAAATAGAAAGGGTTTTTTGTTGGAAATAGGATGCCATTTAATTGCAATCCTAAACATTATTTATTTCATGTGTCTCCTAAGTCCTTGGAAAGTGTTCTCAAACACTGGGATTAGAGAGAGATTAATTTTAGATGAAATAATCATGTTAATTGACATTTGTAATTAATTCTAAATAATAGGAGCATGTGAGGGCATCCAAGATGAGTTCCTAAATAATAAGAGCACATGGGGCACCCACATGGAAGGTGGAACTCACCTTGAGTTAAGTTAACTATTTGGAGTAAAATATAACACTTCTGAATGCATGTAAAGATCCTAGGAGTTAGGGTTTGATGTTTACATGCATGAAGTTCAGTTTAGTTTAGTTTAGTTCAATTCAAAATCAATTTAGTTAGTTTAGTTTAGTTTAGTTAGTTATGGTTCAGCTATCTCAGCTAGTTTCATGAATGCTAGTTAAACTTTAGTTAACTTGAAATGCATGACTAATGACTTGAGTTGCATGACAGATAACAGGTGACTTCCTTCAGTTAACAAGGGATGACCATTCTTGCATGAATGGTGGAGAGAGATGTTTTAGTTAATAGAAAATGACTTGACCCACTTTGGGCACCCAAGTTGGCTTCTTGGAATTAACTCCTTTGCATGCTAAGATATTTTAGAAGGCTGAGTTAAGTGGGCCCACTCTTGGGTGCCTACTTTGAGGATAAAGCCTTGAAGATATTTACAAAATAAAGGTTGAGTTACTACTTCAGTTTGGGATGCCCAAATGGATGAAGATGATGATTTTTCATTGTTCTTCACAATTAAACTCTACTTGGAAGAGATAGGAATACCTTTTAGGAGATGGGGATTGAACTTTGTAATTGTAACTTTTTTAGAGTTTGCAAAGTTGTTTATTGCCTATATATCTCAAGCAAGTTGAAGAGAGTTTGTATTAGTTTATTGCAGGTTGTGAAGAAGATTTGTTGAAGGCAGAATAAGCATCTCAAGGAAGAATTGGAGTTATTGTAATCTACTTCAGAGATTAAATAATACATTAATTCTTGGTGCATTTTTTTCCCGAAAGGGTTTCTCCATGATATATGTTGTGTATCTTCTAATATCCTGTATAATTCTTCTACAACTTCTGTCTTCATTCTACAAATGATAAAATGAATTAATCCGATAATCACCCACAAAGAATCTGTAACAAAGAATATATATTTAGATCAACAAGTATAATAGTTTTACAAAGTATTAAGCTACATAAAAACCTCAATTTTCAACATTTTTTACAAAGTTCTGAGAATAAATAAATCAAATAGCCCAACTTCATACTATGCATGCTGAAAGCTGAAAAACTAAATTATTTAATCTATAAATCCAAATCAAGATTTCAACATATCATCAATAAAGCCTTTCTTAAATGAAAACACATGCAAAATGAAACCAATCTATGCAAAACCCAAAATACATGCATTCAAAAGAAAATTAGCTCCATTGGTTTCCTTATTCACCATGATCTTGATTTATGCATTTGATGCTCTCAAATTTTTATGAGCACAAGTGCAACAAGAAGCTGTGATGAATGGAAGAGAGGATTGATCAAAATCGAATGTATATTCTTTTGGTGAGAAGGGAGAGGGGTTTTATAGATGAATTCACGTGGTGAATTCAAGTTATGGGAGAGATGTGGGATAAAATATTGAAGTGGAGAAATACATATTCAAAATAATTGAAATTGATTGAAATGAGAGATAAATAAGTGGGTTTATGATATAATGTAGCTTTAGAATTATATTTTAAGTGGATTTGTGAATTTAAATTATTGATTTAATGAAAATGGATTTATATATTTAAATGATTTTATATATTTAAATTATTTAATGAAATATGTAAATGGATATAGGTTCATGTATGAATATTTTGATGATTAATGCAAAATGGAGTAATATGAAATGGATAAGTGATTGATTATGCAGATGGATAAATGCTTATAAATAAATGCTTATAATATGGATAAATGCTTATAAATGCATTGATGGATGAATAAAAGAAAGTATTTAAATTAATTAATTAAATAGATAATAATATCCATTTAATTAATAGATGAAAAATAGGATGATTGTGAAGAAATTTTTTGAGTGTCTACACATACATAAGGATAAAATGTCTATTATTCAAATTCTTGAACACTCTCATCACTAAAAATTTGATAAGCTATTAATTAGCATTAAGAAAACTATGATCAAAATGTTTTTCGATGAACTACTTGAGTAAACAAATTATCCAAGAAAGCATAGAAGCTTCAGGTTCAACAATACACATGCCTTTTTAGGCTACAACAAAACAAACTACAATTTCTCTAGATCGACCAATCTCAATGGTTAGGTGTCTTCTTTC
Source organism: Sequoia sempervirens (assembly GCA_007258455.2). Classification (NCBI taxonomy): domain Eukaryota; kingdom Viridiplantae; phylum Streptophyta; class Pinopsida; order Cupressales; family Cupressaceae; genus Sequoia; species Sequoia sempervirens. Next base: position 10,642 of record VDFB02034325.1, on the reverse strand, counting down.
TAAGCATCAAGACATATATTGGAAATCACCCATGAGGGATTATTATTTTATACCATTCATGCAACATTATCAACATGTAGACTTCTATCTGTACAACTTACACATTTGGGGTCAACCCATCAATATTAAGATCAAACACCAAGCAAGGCTTGGTGTTTCTTTAACATAGAAACCTTTCCATCATTTCTACCAAACAGGGTTGACTTCCCATTCTAAGACATTATACATATATGCAAAGCTTTAAGAGCTTCTATTCAAGCCTTAATGCAAGTATCGGCCCATTGGTAATAAGCATTAGAGACATTACAATTAAATGCAGAGGAACATACCCTCCCCACATGATTAGAATTGATTCTTCTCAAGGATTATAGTTACAAACATACAGTGAATCGGATAAATTCTGATAGCCTACATAAGGCTAAGAAATTTTATGCAACAAAACGGGTGTAGGCCAAGCTGTTGGAGGCTCCCGAGCCTCATCTTGGCTTTGTACAATAGCCATGAAGGCTCTAGATCATGTCAGTTTCCACACTGTGTAGGCCGTAGGCCATGCACCCTTCATGAGGTGGTGGTAATCGATATATATATATACAAACATACTCATATATATATGTATGTATATATATATGTATATATATACATACATACTCATACATTCGGCTTCAAGTTGATTGACATACAAAATAGTGACCTCATTTTCATGATACCATGATAACACTTGAACAAAAATGAAGGAAAAACTTATTGCATGATTCATTATTAGCAATAAATCTAAGTCTAAGCAAAAAATATGGAGATCGAATTACCTCCCAATCGAACTATGATGTTGTTTTTCCATAGATTTTCCAATCTTTGGTTCAACCCTACCTTTTCCTTATGAATTCTCTAGATAATTTCTTCTTTTCTTTGCTTTTTTCTTGGGTTCTCTTTCAACAACAAAATAGAAACAACACTATTTTTCCATACTTATTGGGGCAATGGCGTTATGGCCATGCCGCCATCTTCTAATTTTGAAAATTGTCTTTATGACTTCGGCAGGCCATGTCCATCGTGGATTTTCCTTTAGATTCTTCATTGATTTCTTTTTATAGTTTGATTCATGATGTATTGGTTATCAACTCAAATTCAATATAAATTTGAATTTATATGTACGTATGTATATGTATGTATATATATCTGTGTGTATTATATATACACACACATATACTTATATATTTATATATCTGTATGCATTTAAATGATTTCATTCACATTTACCATGTATTCAAATAATGTATACATATCTATATATATATTTATATATGTATATGAATGTGTTCGATTTACATACACAAACACACACACACACACATATTTATATTTGTATTCATGTACAAGTTGCTTGTTTTGGAATGGCTTATAGGTTCCATACATTATCATTTAAAGTAAGGAACTTTGAATTTTCATTTCAAGCATCTTTATATATTTATACACTAAAGAAAAAAATTCTTTCCAATGCTCGCTTTCATTTCCTTCAAATCACAAAGTTTGAATAGACAATTTAATCTAGAAACCATTAATTTTCAAACACTGAAACAGTTCAAGTCAGGAAATTACATTCTCTTATATATGCAAATTAGTTCAAATGCAAGTCATCATGCCATTTTTGGTGTGTGCACCTAGATTCCAACTGGCTTACTGTTTGATCTGGCCAAACAATCCTACTTCAATTGTGTTCTCATCCTTCAACCTGTCACCCTGCAATTGCACACACTTGCACTTGCAAATTGATCAGTAACGTTCAATTCTTAGTAACATATAAAATAAATTTTCAAAAGTTTGCAAAGTCAACATCAGTCAACTTCTTGAATCATTCAATTTTTGAATATTCCAGAATCTCCATTTAATATTTAATTGAATTTCTTCAATAATTCAATTTACCATATTATGATAAATATGCAATGAAATTGGGTTATGACATCCTTTCCCTCTTGGAAGAGACATTTTCCTGATGTCTAATATGTCGAATAAAAGAACATCATATCAAATTTTGAACATTTATGTCTATCTCAACATCTCATAAAAAATATATGTCTATTTCAACATCACATCAAAAACATATGTTTATTTCAACATCAGATTTCTAAGTATGAAATATCATAGTATCTCAATCCAAAATTTTCAAACAAAATTATTGAGTTTCCTTTTCAAGAAAGCAAATTTGGAAAGGAGCGTTCTATTTATTTTACATCCTCTCAAGTACCACTGTCCTCTGAGTACTAGTCCCATTGGACCTTAAATTGAGCAATATCTCTGCTCCATAACTTAACGTTGCATCTATCTAAGATTCTAATGGGCTCCACTAGAACCACTCCTAGATCCTGTACCTGCAAGGATTTCCAATTGAGGCACATCAAGATGATATAGCTTAAACAAAGAAACATGAAACACATTATGAAGTCAAGCTAGAGCAAGTGGTAGAGCTAGTCTATAAGAAACTAGGTTAATCACTTCCAAGACTTCATATGGTCCCACATATCTTGGGGGCAATTTGGAAGACTTTACAAAAATAATAGAAATTTTATGAGGTTTAATTCTCAAGAAAAATTTGTCCCTTGTTGCAAACTGTCTAAGAGTTTGGTTCTTATCGACATAACTCTTCTGTCAGTTTTCTATCTCTTTCAATTTTCTCTTAATAACCCTTATTTTTTCTTCCATTTCCTTAAGCATTTCAGGTCCTACTATGATCCTGTTCTCCAATTTATCCCAACTGATGGGGGTACGAAACTTCCTCCAATACAAGGCTTCAAATGGTGCCATGCCTAAGGATGTATGATAAGAGTCATTGTAAGAAAACTCTACCAAAGGAAAATATTCTTCCCACCTATACTGTTGGTCCATACAATACATTCAGAGGAGGTTTTCAACTACTTGATTCACCCTCTCTGTCTACCCACTAGTCTAAGGATGATAAGCCAAGCTAAAATTCAATTTGGTTCCCAATACAACATTCAAGGTTGTCCAAAACCTTGAGGTCATCTGTGTGTCCCTATCAGAAATGATAGTCTCTGGCACTCCATGTAAGCAAAAGATCTCTTGGACAAATTTCTTAGCTAGGGTCAATGATCCATCCTTAAGGTTTCCCAGAATGAAATGCACAACCTTAGTCAACTTAACAATCATGACCAAGATAACATCATGCTTATTCTTACTCAATGACAACCCCTATACAAAATCCATACTGATCACCTGCCATTTATACTCAGGTATGTCATGAGGATACAATAACCCAACTTGGTGTGCATGCTCAGCTTTGACTCACTGGCACTCCAAGCATCTAGCTACGTACTCTACTACATCCTTCTTGAGTTTAGGCCAAAAGTATAGAGTCTTCAACTCTGTGATCATCTTGGATACTTTGGGGTGTCTTGAATAAGGTGCATTGTGAACTTCCTCTAAAACCAACTTTCTCAAATCTATAGAGTTAGGAATATAGATTCTTCTTTGGTATCTCAAAATACCATCCAATTCAATCTCATTCCCATCAAACCAATGATCTAAAGGATTTACGACTAGGGTGCTCTTCACTCTCTCATATTGCTCATCCCTTGGAAAATTCTATATCACTTGCTACCTCAAGTTAGAACTTGTTGAGATCATGGTTGTCATATGTCTTTGTCTACTAAGAGCATTAGCCACTATGTTCTTCCCTTTTATATATTCAATTCCAAAGTTGTACTTGCTAAGGAATTCAAACCATCTTTGCCATGCATTAAGGTTTGGTTGGGTAAATATGTATCACAACCCCAAGTGGTTTGTCTTGAGTTCAAAAAGCTTTCCCAAAAGATAATGCCTCCACATCTTTATGGCATGAGCTATGGCTGACAATTCTAAATCATGAGGAGCATAGTTCACTTCGTGTTGCTTGAGCTTCCTAGATTCATATGCTACCCCTTGTCCGTATTGCATTAATACTGCTCCCAATCCCTCTCTTGAAGCATCTGCGATTAATGTGAATCACCCATTAGGATCAGGGATAGTCAGTACTGGTGTTATCGTGAGCCTCTCCTTCAGGAGTTGGAATTCTTGCTCGCATTTCACGGTCCATTCAAACGATGTTCCCTTCCTTTGAAGTGAGGTAATATGAGATGCAATCTGGGAGAACCCTTGCATAAAATTCCTATATTATCCTATGAGGCCCATAAAGCTACAAACTTTTGTCACATTCTGAGGCACTAGCTGTTCCACGATTGCCTTGATCTTCTCAGGGTCTATGGAGACTCCTTTTGTTGGTGCAATTATCTATTTAATTACACTTTACATAAGTTTACATAGGTAATATTTTAAGTCCTAGGTTGCATAATTAGATAAATCATTTAATAATGGGGTAATTCCCCCTTCCTTGTTTGTAGGAAATAAGATTCCTTCTAGAAGATGAGTTGTCCTTCTAGAACTTATCTTTATCTTTTTATCATTTCCTAGATAGGGTTCACATGTTGTCACATGTAGTGTGATTTTAACACTTGGCAACATCTTACACATTTTAGGTTTTCACTCATGCCTATATATTCAAGGCATTTTGTACATTTGTAATAATCTCATATTCAATTTGACATTCTTGCATCTTAATGATAGCATGATATTTTTTCCATTTCTCTCTTGTGGAAGTTATTTTGTCTTGCAGGTGATTTTGGGGTGTTTGAGGAGTTCACCTAAACTCCTACTTGGTATCAAAGCTTTAGTGCTGTAGACTTCTTCCCAAATACGTGGAATCAATCTTGGCATGAAAGTTTTGTTGGATCTAAGCAACCTTTTTATTAAAGTTGTTTTTTACTTTTTTCTTCAAAAATCTAGCTTCCACTTAGTTGTAGGAAAAAAATTTCTAGATTTTGTAGCCAAAGTCAAAATTTGAACTGGGTATCTTTTAGATTTTTGATATCTTGCATGGATCTGAAGAAAATAGCTGTACAAAAAGCAACGCGTGTCATTTTTTCTCCTGGTTGAAAGATAAAAAAAAATATTTTTTTATTTTCTACTTGTTGGATCAAAAAAATATTTTTGGGTTTCTATTTTTGTCTACTCATTGCAAACAGATCTTTTAGAAATCAAATCAGAAGTAAATTTTTTTGCTAGAAAACCCGTTTCTTGCAGGCTAAATTCAACTTTTAAAAAAAATTCATAACTTTTGGCCATGGTGTCAGATTTTTGCAAATGAGATATCAACGAAAAGCTAGTTTTGAGCACTTCATAGTGGTGCAGACTATTTTTTGAGATTTTTTCATATACACAAATTTGAGGTTATTTTTCATCATGGAGGAAAATGTGAACATTGGTTTATGCATGCACTCATTTTTGTTTTCATGCACTAGGTTTGCATTTTCTCTTTAGTTTATGCATGTTCTTTTACAATCATGGGGTATTATAATAAATGAACTGATATAAAGTTCCATCGGGGGGATTCTTGCATAATAAATTGATTAGAGTGTAGTTGCATTGCATGCATTTTGATCTCATCTTCATATTGATGACAACTCGCATGAGTTGTATCTGGATTTTGTTGTTTCTTTTGGCCTCATCTTGCTCATAGCTAGACACATTTTGGTTTGCATTGGTTCACACTTCAGATTGAGAGCCTATGGTCATTGATCCACATTGGGTTACATCCATCTCAGTTTGAGGGCCATTCATTTTATGGTTAATGTTCTAGAATCTTTATGGTACTTGTTTCCATGGAGCAGTTTTAGTCACAGTTTGGCATTGACATCGAGATACACAGCTTCCAGATTTTGTCATCATATCATTCCCTCTTATGGGGGGCATCTTTTTCATCTCCTGTTACTTCATAGATTCCAGGGTTGATCTAGGATGTGAGTTTTCCAGTGTTCCTTGGCATCGGGTCTGCTGTTGCATTATTATGATTCCATTATGGTTTCTTGTAAACATAGGTATTTTTCCTTGCTTGCCAATTAAGGATTCCAATGTTACTCCATTAGAGTTCTTTCAGTGCTTCTTTGCAACAGGTCCTCTCTTCTAGGGGGGTTATTTTATGTATCTTTGTGATGGATGGTGTCCTTGGGGGGTCTTATGGAGTCCTCCATCCTTCATCACTTAGCTAGTTTTTTGCATTCTATTTTGGGGAGGATTTTTATTCCCATGTGGTTTTCTCCTTTACCCCATTTGGTTTAGTTTGCATTGCATTTGTAAATGAGTACCTGATCAGGCCTTGTTGCTGGGACTCATCTTTGCATAATAATTTGCTTCTCCCTAAGTTGCACTTATGGGGGGTGTTGGTGTAATTAATTATTTAATTACACTTTACATAAGTTTACTTAGGTAATATTTTAAGTCCTAGGTTGCATAATTAGATAAATCATTTAATAATGGGGTAATTCCCCCTTCCTTGTTTGTAGGAGATAAGATTCCTTCTAGAAGATGAGTTGTTCTACTAGAAATTATCTCTATCTTTTTATCATTCCCTGGATAGGGTTCACATGTAGTGTGATTTTAACACTTGGCAGCATCTTACACATTTTAGGTTTTCACTCATGCCTATATATTCAAGGCACTTTGTACATTTGTAATCATCTCATATTCAATTTGGCATTCTTGCATCTTAATGATAGCATAATATTTCTGCCATTTGTCTCTTATGGAAGTTATTTTGTCTTGCAGGTGATTCTGGGGTATTTGAGGAGTTCACCTAAACACCTTCACCTTTAGCTGAAATAATATGGCCTAAATAGTGCAATATGTCTTGATAGAATGAACACTTGGACAACTTCCCAAAAAGTTTCCTTTCTCTTAATCACTAAAAAACTATCCTCAAATGTTTATCAAGCTCTTCGACAATCTTTGAATAGACTAGAATGTTGTTAATAAAGATAAAAAAATATTCATCCAAGTAGTCTTTGAATACACTATTCATAAGGTTCATAAAGGCTACTAGTGCATTAGTCAAACCAAAAGGTACCACTGTGAATCATAATGCCCATACTGAGTTTTAAATGCAGTCTTTGGAATGTCTTCTTCCTTAATTTGCAATTGATGGTACCCTAACCTAAGATCAATTTTGGAGAACATCATTGCTCCCTTCATTTGATCAAACAGTTCATCAATCCTTGGAAGTGGATATCGGTTCTTGATGGTAACTTTTTTCAACATCCGATAATCTATACATAGACACAAAGTTCCATCATTCTTTTTCACAAAAATAACCAGCGCTCCCCAAGGAGACACACTAGGTCTTATAAGCCCCTTATCCAACAATTCCATTAATTGGGCCTTCAACTCATAAAGTTCTATTGTGGTCATCCGATAAGGTGCCTTGGATTGAGGCTTACCTTTTGGAGCTAGGTTTATAGAAAATCAAATTCCTGCTTCAGAGGCAACTCTGTAAGTTCATTAGGGAATACATCTTGGAACTCCTCGAGAATATGATAGTCATCTAAATATAACTCCTTGCTATCAAAATTACTAACATGCACTACATAAATTGCACACCCCTTCTGACAAACCTTCTTGAGTTGCATCGTAGAAATCTATCTAAGCTCTAAGGGTCTTTGCATTCCACAAACCTTAATTGGGTTTCCATAATCATCCAAATAGTTGACCACCTTATCCTCATAGTTCACTATAGACTTATGCTCATTTAACCAATTTATTCCCAAAATTACATCATCTGATCCTAAGGGTGCCACATACTTGTTGAATTGAGTTTGAAAGGTTGGAAGCTCTAACTCACTGTAAAAGAGACATGTATCTACCCTTCACTCTGCTCGATTCCCATACTAGACTGTCCATGAATTTTCCATGTATCCAGGTCAATGGGTATCATAGATATTATTTTAGGATCTATAAAATATTCAGTAGCTCCAGTATTAATTAAGATAGAGATAGATTGGCCATAGAGCTTACCCGTTAGCTGAATTGGCGAAGCCTAATATTTTTCCTATTTGTTATCCACTATAGCGTGGATCTGGTGAATCTAATGATAGCTTCCTTCCTGTAGTGACTTCGATCGCTAAGGAAAATTCCAGGCATAATGGTCACCTCCACAAATATAACATCCATCTTGAGGCCCTTTGTGACCTCCCGACTTGTTCTCTCTAAAGCCCTTCTGCTTATTGTCATCCTTTCCATTACCCCTATTTTCTTTCTTGTTCTTTCCCCCATTAACATCTTCACCATTCTCTTGTGACTTCCTTCCCCTCTTGATATTGTGGATTTGATGGCTCTTGTCTCCCTTATGAAATTTATTCTTCCAATACTGAGACTTAAAATTTGAGTCGTTGCAAAGATTGGATAGCTGCTACAGCTTCCGTTCCTGCTTAGTAGCCTTTTGAAAGACTTCATTCATTGTTTGAGGTACGTGCATATCCACCTCAACTCCTATGCGAGGTCTGAGTCCCATTATAATTGTTTGGATACAAAACCGTTCACCTCCCTGATACTAAGGCACATATTTCAACAAGTTGGTGAACTTTTCCCAATAATAAATCACAGTCATATTTCCCTGGGTTAAGTTATGAAATTCTATTACTTTCTTGTCAAAGAAAAGCTACAGTAACCATCTCTTCTTGAAATATTGGAGGAAGAGTTCCCAAGTTATCTCAGTTTAGGTTAAAGGTTTTGTTTTAACTTCTCATTATCCTACCAAGTTGCTGCTTTACCTGAGAGATGATATGTAACCCATGCCACCTTGGTCTGCTTGGAAAGGTTACAAAGCACACACCAAAATATCATTTTATTTTATTTATATCTAAGGTGAGTCAATAGACCCTTGTTTACAATAGGCTTCTTGTTACATCATTTTGATTTCTCAGTATCAAATAGAGGACATTCCTCTGGGTCATCTATGAGTTTACATCAAACTTTACAGAAGAGGATGGTTGAGTGTACATAGGCTCTCCTTTTCCTCTTTAGTCAACAAGGGTGAATTGGGTCCACACCCTAGAGACCAATCCTAGATTGTGGAAAGCTTTTTGATCTTAGGCATTCGCTTCTCCTCAATCTTTAAGCCTCTCTCTAGCTTGAGTCGTGTAAGAGCCTGAGCTAGAGTTTCATCATCAAGAATTTTTGATTGAACCTCCATCTTGACATTTCCTTCCTTTGCATCATTCTTATGCGAGGTTCAAATAGTTTTCCCTTTTCTTCGTCCTACGTTTGACCTTCCCATTCCTGCATTCAATCCAAGTTTGGTCAATTCTTAGGACATCCAAATTTTGGGTCAAGGGTCAACTACCCTAGTCAACTATGGTAGACTCAAAGCGCCTAGAGTTGAACCCTAATCTTTGATACCAAAGGTAATAACCCATTAAAAGTTATTACTTAATTAATATTATTATAGATGACACATGAATATGCTCCAAATTAAAAAGACATAACTAGTGGCTAAAGTCAATCATAGCTACAAATGTCCATTTAAAATGAGTAAAAGATTCTTATATATTCACTTCAAGAGTCAAATTAAAATATCAAGTTTGACTTGGCTCCTAAGGCCACAATGCCATCACATAGTACATTTTCCATCAAGTACATGAATGAAATACATCAAATTACATCATAGACTATAATAGTCTAGTGAACAATTAAGGTTCTTCTTCTACACTCACCTCCACTGGTGGACGAGAACATGGTTGAAGCACTTTACTCCCAACCATGAAGCTTATGCTTCCTCGGTATTCTTCTGACTTAAAAAATGATCAACCTTGCATGGAAAGTTTAGAAAGAGAACAATCTGCAAGGTGGAATATGGTGCATGCCCAAACATCAACATACAATTTCTATCTACAAGTTAGAAATGAAAACTGTGCAAGATATATGCTAGGAATGAAAGAGAGTGAAATCACAGAGTTCATTCATACATACATAATGAACTATATTTCTTGGCCAAGCATAATAAGTGTGTTACAACAACAACAAACAATAGGTTCTAGTAAAGAAAACCTATACTCTCTAAACTCCATTTCGGCACCTGTCCCAAAAGGTAACTTTCTACTATAACAACTATCTACCTTCTAGAAGCAACTAACCATAGGTGCTCTAGTCAACTAAGGTATCACTGTTCTATTCAAGTATTTAAAATACTCCTTCACAAAGGTCTTTAAAAGAAGGAAATAAAATACAAATTTATACTCTAAATAGAAATTAGATTTATGATTCACAAAGTAATTCAACAAATTAGTCATTTCATTCTTATGACTATTTTCTACTTATCAACTTAAGCATTTTCCTTTTAAAAATGTACTAAAAACAAAAGAAGGTATGCCACAAGTATGTGTATGTACATAAACAAATTCTATGTGCATACACGTATATGTGCCTACTAATGTTAAAGCTTGTGCATACATTCTGAAATATTCATTAATTCAGATTGCAATCTTAAAAGAGTATTCCAATTGACGTTTCTATGTCAAAATAAGGAAAATAGAACAAGTCTATGCTAATAGTCTCACACATACTGTTATTGCATTCTCACTACTATTTTTCTCTAAAATTGTTGTTTACATAAGAACATTCATTGTTTGAACATAATAAATACCGTTTCCTACTAAACAATTATAAAACAAGCTGTTTACATATGAACATTCACTGTTTAAGCAAAACAAGTACCATCTCCTACTAAACAATTATAAAGCAAGCTATTTACATATGTACATTCATT
>VDFB02034324.1:139231-204451 GCA_007258455.2 Sequoia sempervirens | reverse complement strand
TGTTGAGAATTGTGTCTCAACCTTGCAAGCCTTTTTTCAAAAAAATTTAGAATTTGTTTGTGGTAGTTCTCCACATGTTTATGTGTTGGAAAAAGGTGTATGAGTTGTTAAAAATGTGCCTTGTCCCTATTAGAATATAGGAGGGTTGTTTTTTGAGTTTAAACAACTCATTGTATGAATTTAATGGGGGTCTAAACTAGAGGACAAAATTATGGACGAAAATGCTATTTTAACTTGGTTGGTTTCCCATCTTGGAAGTTACAAGTGACAAGTGGGTAACATGTGGCATGGTTGTTTTGCCCATGGTTTTGTAAAACCACAAATAGTTTCTAGGTTGTAAATCATTATAAAAGGAGGGCTTGGGGAGGTGTTTGAATCATTGAGTTTAGTTTGCAAGACTGAGTGCTAGAAGGAGTCTCTCCGAGTCTGAGTTTGAGTTGTGGTGATGTGCTCTTGTAAGAACTTACATTGCAAGTGTATTGTAATCTTCTTGATTTGATAATACATTGTGCAAGTTTTGGAGGGTGGGGTTTTTCTCCTGGAAGGGTTTCCCCACGGTAATTACTGTGTTATGCGATTATTGTGATATTTCATTTATGCATGTTTATTTGTCCATTGAAATCTCTGTAATAGTTAGTTGAATTTGCATAATCGTCCTCTCAAGATTAGCGTAGGAAGTGATTCCACACACCTTTGCTTCCTTACAAGTGGTATCAGAGCCTGGCCAGTTTTGGTTCTATTTGTTGGGTACAGGGCTTTTTGAGCTAATCAAGGTTTGAGTGGGAGCTTGTGTAGAGTATTTTATTTATTGAGATTGTAAAGACAGCACGCCTAGAGAATTGATGCAGAGAAGTTTTCTCGGCATGAACTTTTGAGATGTGGAAGTCAAGATGGAAGATCTGCTAATTGGATCGAGATCTATGGGATGTGGTGGATGAGAATACGCTAAGGCCCGCAGATCCAACTTTAGCTACACAATATGATGTAATGGATAGAAAAGCTAAAGGTCTCATAAGATTGTGTCTTGCAGATTCAATTCTGATTAATGTCCATGAAGAATCTACTGCAAAGAAGCTTTGGAACAAGCTAAGTGAGATCTACCAAGCAAAATCACTTGTGAATAAGATTTTCTTGAGGAAGAAGTTGTATTCCTTGAGAATGGAAGAAGGTGGATGAATTTATGAGCATCTGGAAAGCTTTAATATGTTGGTGACTCAGTTGACCTCAGTTGGGGTGAAAATGGATGAAGAAGAAAGGTGCCAAATCTTGCTATGTTTGTTGCCAGACTCATGGGACAGCCTTGTCATGGCCATAGGGAGCACTTCAGTTGTCTTGAAGATGGAGGACGTTGTTGGTTCTCTACTTTCTGAGGAGATGAGAAGGAAGCTCTCTCTGAATGCCAAAGAGGCTTTGAGTGTTCGAGGAAGACCAAAAGAAAGAGGCAAGAATGAAAAGCAGCATGGCCATTCTAAGTCCAAGAATAAGGGGAGATCAAAATCTCCTAGTAAGTCCAAGGCAATTTTCTGGAATTGTGGCAAACCTGGACACTTTCGAAAGGACTGCAAAGAGGAGAAGAAGAAGAAGAAGAAGCCAGATTCTAATTCTGAGTCCGAGAAGGAAGATGGAGATGCTTTCATCGCAGCCTTGGCCACTCATGCAGGTGACAATGCATGGTTGATAGACTCAGGTGCATCTTTCCACATGACTCCTAATAGAAACTGGTTTAGTAAGTATGAAAATTTTGATGGTGGTAAGGTGTATTTGGGTGATAACTCAGTTCTTGATATTGTTGGTAGTGGAAGTATTCGTGTGAAATTTTCTGATGGTAGAATTAGAAGATTTGATGGTGTCTTGCATATCCCGGGACTAGCAAGAAATTTGTTATCTGTTAGCAAACTAATAGATGCGGGTGTGCTTGTACAGTTTTCTGAAGCAGGTGTGAAAATGGTGAGAGGTGCTATGGTAATAGCAAGAGGAAGTAGATTGGGTACATTGTACCAGCTCGATGCATGCACGGTTGAGTGCAATAGTACTTCTGATAAGATTGTGAAAAGGACTACTTTGTTGGAGAAGGAGAGGGTTTCTCTTTCAACAGATGGTCGTGGTTTTTGGGTACCCAAGGGTGCTCTATCTACCGAATCAAAGTTGCCTGCAGAGAAGACCATGTTATGGCACCAAAGACTCGGCCACATAGGTGAGAAGGGTCTACGGACCTTGAAAAATAAAAACCTTGTTGATGGGTTGAATGACTGCAATCTTGAGTTCGATTTTTGTGAGCATTGTATCTATGGTAAACAAAATCGTATTCATTTTTACTCAAGTTCTCATAAGTCTTCATGTATTTTGGATCTTATCCATTCATATGTATTTGGTCCAGTTGATGTTTCTTCTATTAGTAGATCAGTTTATTATGTTTCTTTCATTGATGATTTCAGTCGAAGAACATGGGTTTATTTTCTTAGGAGTAAAGCTGAAGTTTTCAATTGTTTCAAAGAATTTAAAGCAATGGTTGAGTTGCAGACTGGAAAGAAGATAAAGTGTTTGAGAACTGATAATGGTGGTGAATATTTCTCTAATGATTTTGACACATTTTGTAAAGATTGTGGTATTAAAAGAGAGAAGATGACTCTGTATTCTCCATAGCATAATGGAGTTGCAGAAAGAATGAACAGGACCTTGATGGAGAAGGCTAGGAGTATGCTGAGTGGAGCTAGACTGGAACAAAAGTTCTGGGTTGAAGCTATTGCCACTTCCTGCTACCTGATAAACAGGTCTCATACATCAGCTCTTGTTGATAAGACGCTAATGGAAGCGTGGTCGGGCCACAAGCCTTCACTTAGACATCTGAGAGTGTTTGGTTGTGAGGCATATGCTCATGTGCCAAAGGAGAAGCGAACAAAATTGGACAACAAAGCTGTCAAATGTATCTTCATCGGATATAGTTATGGTGTGAAAGGATACAAGCTTTGGGATCCTGTTGCACAAAAGGTATTTTATTCCAAAAGTGTTATTTTTAGAGAAACTAAGCCTTCTTCTGTTATAGTGCAGCCAGAACAGATGGAAGAAAAGAAAGATGTGATTCAACTACCTGCTACACCTGAGAAAGTTGAATCGAGGCCCTTAGAAAGACAAGAAGTCGAGGAGAGCTCTACGAGTTCTGAATCATCAGAGGAAGAGGGAGAACCTGAACCTGAACCTGAACCTAATCTGGTTCGAAGGTCTAGTAGACAGAGGAAAGCACCAGAAAGGTATGGATATTCTCCTGATGATTGGAGGTGTATATTTGCTTTGAATGCTAATATTGATGAACCGAGATCTGTAGAAGAGGCTCTTGGTATGAATGATTCAGAGTCCTAGAAAATAGCCATGGAAGAAGAGATGGCAGCTCTTAAGAAGAATGACACATGGAACCTTGTACCATTGCCTGAAGGACGGAAGCCTGTTGGTTGTAAATGGGTGTTCAAAAGGAAGATGGGTTCAAATGGAAGCATTGAGAAGTATAAAGCACGTTTGGTTGCAAAAGGTTACTCTTAGGTTGCAGGAGTTGATTATGGTGAAATTTTTTCTCCTGTAGCAAAAATGACATCCATTCGATTTTTACTTTCTATTGCAGCTGCTTATGATCTAGAGGTTGAGCAGATGGATGTGAAAACAACTTTCCTTCATGGAGATTTGGAGGAAGAAATTTATATGACACAACTAGAGCACTTTGTGGTGAAAGCAAGGCATATTTTGGGAATGGAGATTATAAGAGATAGGAAAAACATAAAGCTTTGGCTAGGCCAGAGTAAGTATGTTGGTACTATTCTGAGAAGATTCAATATGCAGGATTCTAGACCATTGAGTGTTCCTGTTACTATGGGAACAAAGCTTTCTAGCTCACAGTGTCCTACATCCCCATTGGAGATGGAAGAGATGAGTCGAGTACCATATCAGAGTGTTGTTGGAAGTTTGATGTATGCTATGGTCTATACAAGACCAGACATTGCCCAAGCAGTGGGAGTACTTTCCCGTTACATGTCTAATCCAAGAAGAGCACATTGGGATGCAGTAAAAAGAGTTTTCAGATACTTGCGGGGTACCTCAGAGTACTCTATATGTTTCCATGGAACAGGAAACAAGCATTCCTTGGATATTCAAGGCTATGTGGATTCAGACTGGGTCGGTGATGTTGATAAAAGAAGATCCACCAGTGCATATGTGTTTACATTATTCGGTGGTGCAATCAGTTGGATGAGCAAGCGACAAGTTGTGGTCGCTTTGTCCACTACAGAGGTAGAGTATATGGCAGCTACTCATGCCTGCAAGGAAGCCATCTGGCTAAAGAGATTGTGTTCAGATATAGAGTTCAAACAGGGTGTAGTGACAATTTATAGTGACAGTCAGAGTGCAATCTGCCTAGCGAAGAACCCGACATTTCATGCCAGGACCAAGCACATTGATGTACAATATCATTTTGTGAGAGATATGGTCGAGGACGGCAAGGTGAAGCTGGAGAAGGTGGAGACTTTGGTGAATGTTGCTGATGCATTAACTAAGCCCGTGAGCACAGAGAAATTCAGATGGTGTTTAGAGTCTATGGGGCTCTAGGCCCCTAACAATTAAGTCCGTGACACTTTGGATCCCCTGACTCTTGCAAGGTGTTCGACAAGTGGGAGAATGTTGAGAATCGTGTCTCAACCTTGCAATCCTTTTTTCAGAAAATTCTAAAATTTGTTTGTGGTAGTTCTCCACATGTTTATGTGTTGGAAAAAGGTGTATGAGTTGTTAAAAATGTGCCTTGTCCCTATTAGAATATAGGAGGGTTGTTTTTGAGTATAAACAACTCATTGTATGAATTTAATGGGGTCTAAACTAGAGGACAAAATTATGGACGAAAATGCTATTTTAACTTGGTTGGTTTCCCATCTTGGAAGTTACAAATGACAAGTGGGTAACATGTGGCATGGTTGTTTTTCCCATGGTTTTGGCCCATGGTTTTGTAAAACCACAAATGGTTTCTAGGTTGTAAATCACTATAAAAGGAGGGCTTGGGGAGGTGTTTGAATCATCGAGTTCAGTTTGCAAGACTGGGTGCTAGAAGGAGTCTCTCCGAGTCTGAGTTCGAGTTGTGGTGATGCGCTCCTGTAAGAACTTGCATTGCAAGTGTATTGTAATTTTCTTAATTTGATAATACATTGTGCGGGTTTTGGAGGGTGGGGTTTTTCTCTTGGAAGGGTTTCCCCACAGTAATTACTGTGTTATGTGTTTATTGTGATATTTCATTTATGCATGTTTATTTGTCCATTGAAATCTCTGTAATAGTTAGTTGAATTTGCATAATCATCCTCTCAAGATTAGCATAGGAAGCCATTCCGCGCACCTTTGCTTCCTTTCAAGGAAGAACGCTGCTCAACTCCAGTTCAAAACTAGAACCGATACGAGAAGTAGGCCTAGCATCACTAGAATTGCTAATGCCCCGCACAACCCAAACAAAGTTTAGCCCGCTCGCTTCCAACCCTAACGCAATCTCCCTCAACTGTTCTGTCGACATCAACCCCCACGTACCAAATGACGCGAACACCACCGACGCCTTAGGCCGCCTATCCAGCCATACTTTCAGGCGCTCTTCTCCCTCCCCGTCCGCTTGGGGTAGATCAACCAAGCGTGTAATCGGCCCAATCGCATGTACCCGCGGTGGGCGGTCGATTTCTCCCACGCTTCCGGACAATAGCGCATGAATTGTCTGAGCTTCCAAGTCGTGAAAGGTGTTGACGAGGATGGCCTTCATCGCTCGCAAGGGAGAGCAAAGGCGAAGGAACCCATCAAAAATTGCAGCTGACTTGTTGCGAAACGGATCTGGAAAGTCGCCCTCGCGAAAGGGCTTCTTCCAGCCCGGCATATTCACGGAAACCGGAGAAGCCTCGTTTCCGTCGGACATGAAAAGGCGAGGGGCAGAGAACATGAAGGAGAGGAAGGCCGCAGAGCATGTGAACAAGACATAATTTGGCAAGCCCAGGCGATCAGCCACATCCAGGGATTCCGCGTTGAAGAGATCTGATATCAACGCACAAACCGGCGAGAAAGGACTGTTGGGCTGTTGTAGTATCCTTAGATTTTGTTCCACCGCAGGCATAGACTTGCTTATTTTTGCCAGAAACGCTTTGGTGGCATCATCTTTGGTGTCTTCTTCGTCCAAAGGAATATCTGGAAGCTCTACTTGATGGATTCTATTGGGATTGGAAGCAAGGAGTTCTGAGACATATTTGGCCTGCGTAGGGTAAACGGTCAAGGCGGGTGTGATTAGGGTGAGGGCGAAACCATGGGAGGAAACAAGCTTCCTTGCAAACTCGAGGAAGGGAATAAGATGGCCGAGACCCGCGCTCACAGCTGGATAGAGTGCTACATGTGGCCTCGAAATTTCACAACTCTCTATGCGTTTCTCCATTTGGACTTGTTTTCCACCAAAATTTTAGTTTGCTTGTGCCTGATGTTGCAGGAAGATTCCTTCTTTACCATTAACAGCCGTCGACCACTAAAAATTGAACACAGTTGGGATAAAAAAACAACTGTGTTTAATGGGACGGTGGTTTATTTGGAAGATAATTTTATTTAAACAAGTGATATATTAAATATGATTATATAACAAGTCTCAAATAGTGGTAACTTGTGTGTAGTTTTGTAATAATATTATTTGTTTGTTACTCAATAGATTTCACACAACATATTAATTAGATGCAAGTTAAATAATAGTTTGAGATTATAGATTCTCGAAAAGTCATATGTATCATAACTTAGTTGTTAGTATAAGTATTGGGTCTAAGTTTGATTTGTATTAAACACAATTATGATTGGTATAGTTGAAGTTGAGTTGGTTATTTACAACAAATATTTGTTAATGGATTGATGAGTAAATTAGTTGTTAGTATGATTAGTTGAATTTGAATTTGATATTAAGAGTTTGGTAGTGTAGTTAGGTTTTTTTTAATGATAAATATTTGTTAATGATTTGCTAATAGAGTGTCTTTGTAAATTGATTAATTGATTAATATTTGATAGCTTTGTTAAGAGAAAACTTACAATGAAGTAACCCCCCTTCTTACCTCAAGCCTCCTAAAAGCAATGTAAATGTGGGCTATACAACGCTTTTTGAAAACCAAACTTTGAAAAAAATAAATAGAATACTCTTTCACTTCAAATTAAAATTAAAAAATGAAGGTATGTACTTAAGCTATCATTCCATTTTTGTTACATGATGATATTAGAGTTCCTAATAAATTTTTTGAAGGAAGTGCAATATTTAAGTTGATGTCTACAATGAGTGTGATATACATGTTGGTGGAATCTTAAAATTTTAAGCTTTCCACCCACTACTATTGTAAAATATGAATCCATTCCAAAACATTACAATGAAGTAACCACCATTCTTACCTCAAGCCTCCTAAAAATAATATAAATGCGAGCTATACAACAATTTTTGAAAACCAAACTTTGAAAAAAAAAAATAGAATGCTCTTTCACTTGAAATTAAAATTAAAAAATGAAGGTATGTGCTTAAGCTATCATTCCATTTTTGTTACATGATGATATTAGAGTTCCTATCAAATATTTTGAAGAAGTGCAATATTTATTGATGTCTGGCTAATGATGCGATATAATGTTGGTGCAATCTTAAAATTTAAGCTTCCAACTAATTAATTATTTGTAGAAAATATGAATCCATTCCAAAACATTACAATGAAGTAACCACCATTCTTACCTCAAGCCTCCTAAAAATAATATAAATGCGAGCTATACAACAATTTTTGAAAACCAAACTTTGAAAAAAAAAAATAGAATGCTCTTTCACTTGAAATTAAAATTAAAAAATGAAGGTATGTGCTTAAGCTATCATTCCATTTTTGTTACATGATGATATTAGAGTTCCTAAATTTTTTTTTGAAGGAAGCGTAATAGATAAGTTGATCTCTACAATGAGTGTGATATACGTGTTGGTGCAATCTTAAAATTTTAAGTTTTCCACCCACTCCTATTATAAAATAAGTTCATGCTTCTTTTTGTCATGTTTTTTCTTGATAAATTCACCCTAACTCTAGCCCCATGATTGAACATTAATACCCAAATCACCATGAATTTTAAAGCAACAATAAGAGGTAAGCATTTATAATTAACTAGATTGGTGATCATTTATTAAATTAAAATTATTTTTAAATATAAAAATTACATTTTGATTGTGGAAAAAATTATAATTAAATTATAAGAATATTGAAATCATAATGATCAAATTAAAAAATATTACTAATATTTTTTATAATATAAAAACATATTATCATATTATAAAGAATAAATTTTAATTAATAACAATTAAATTATATTTAAAAAAAATTAAAACACTATAATATTATAGTAATTAAAATAATAATATAAAGTGATAAAAAAGAGTTACTTATTATAACAACTTAAATCCTAGATAAAGTATTACTTAAAAACATGACATTAAGCATCAAATTCTAGGTTATTATATCTTGAAACAAAGTATAAAAAAGAATAATAGTAATTTATAAAATATGAAAAATATATTAATATAATTTTAATATTAAAGTACATGAGACATTTTTAATAATAAGTAGTAATATAAAGTTAGAATTAAAATTAAAAATATAAAATTAGAATTGTAATATTAAATTATAAGAATATTAAAAACATTAATAATTTATAATAGATTATAAATGGTATATTGATAAAATTAAATATTAATAATATTAATATTTGTTCTAATATAAATAGTATAAATAATAATTTAATTGGTAAGTATTATATTATGTTTCTAAGAAGTTAAAAAAATCAATTGTATCAATTACAAATAAATAAAAATTAGTTAAATATAAAAAAAATCAAAATTAATTTAATTGATAAGGATGATATTAGAAATATAAATTTTATTTAAGTGTGCATATAGCATGGTTCCTTTATAGCTATTTTTTCTTCTTAATTTTAAAAGTTTTTAATATCAAGTGAAAGCTTACAACCAATGAGAATAAGATCTAAAATGTAGTAGTCAATAATATTGTGAATAATTAATTTTTTAAATAGTTTTAGTTAAAAAAATTGCATCTTTATTTTAGAAAAGATAAATATTTCTTAAGTAGGAAAACAATATGTTAAAAATTATAGTGCATGACATAGAATAATGTAATGTGAATTTATTAGATGATAGTTTTTAGTTAGTTATTAGTTATGTGTTAGTAGGTAGTTAGTGGTTTGGATAGTTAGAAGGAAGAAAATCCTTATGAAGTCATAGAATGTAATGATGTAAGTGTTGAAGATGATTGAATAATTCATGTATTGGAGCCCCGTGCTCTTTTTTTGTCCAAATTTGAATATTGTATTAGAGCAAGTTTCTTGGACCTTTATGTTCACCTTCCATTCACTTATCTTTCCTTGTATAAAGTGGTGCATACAATGGCCACGTAGTGTGATCGCATGCAATAATCATTGTTTTCCATCCACCATTCTTGCATTTTTTCAATAGAGGGTAGTGGAAAAAACCATGCAAAGATGTTAGCATTCATCATCCATTTTCATTTTATTTCTCTTCTCTCTCCATCTTGTTCACTCTTTTCATAGTTTTAACTCCATTTTGTTCATTTCATATCAAAAAATTAAACTATATATTCAAAGTTGCAAAAATCTAGGTGTTTTAGAAAAGTTGGAGGTTAAGATGGTTGAGAATAAGATTTTTATCTTTTAGTAATGAGGTTTTATTTCTTTCTAGATTAGTATAGATATATTATGCTTCTCTTTGATGGATAGTCAGGCTGTGCAATTGAAAAAACATGTTCTCATTAGAAATCATTCTATTGTTAGTACATTGTTTTTTATTTTAAAATGGAAATTTAACATAGTCCCACTAAAACTACAACATCTTTATCGTTTATTAATGAAATTTAGAAATTAAAAATTAACTGGAAAGTTAATGAAGAGGAAAATAAAATGCAAAAACCGTTGAGAATAATAATAATTTTTAATTCATAGTTTGATATGGAAGATAGAGGATTTTGAATGGTTAGTGTCAATTTAATTTATATTTTGCATTTGCACATTGTAATTGAATGCATTATCGATAAAAACTGACATCTAAAGAAAATAATTCATTCAAGGGAGACAATATGAGACAAGCCAATTGTTAATATTGAAACACTAGAATAAAGTCCCTATGTCAACACTAAAGGGGAGTGTTAGAAATTATTAGTGCATGGCATAGAATAATGTAATAAATAATAAGGTAAAATGTTAATGTTAATTTATTAGATGTTAGTTTTTAGTTAGTTATTAGTTGTGTTGGTTGGTAGTTAACTTGGTTTGGGATGTTGGAAGGAAGGAAGGCTTTATAAAGCCATAGAATGTAATGATGTAATTATTGTTTAGATGATTGAAAATTTTGTGTATTGAAGCCTCGTCCTATTTTTTGTCTAAATTTGAATAATTTTGAACTTCTAATTTGATTAAATGTTATGCTCTTCAAATTTTAAAAAATAATTCATATTTTGAAATTTAAAAGTGATAGAGAAATTTTTTAATAACCTTCACTAAATTCAAATAGTCTACTGATGGGATTTTAGGAGTTAAAAATTAAAGAAGTGAAACTTGTTATAAAAAAATATAGTATAAGGGAAGTTATTGTTGAGTGGGATATAACTGTTGGGCTAAAATTCAAATTCAAATTTAATTATTATAGATACCTTAAATATACATATTTAATAAATGTCTTAGATATGATTGACATGTGGCTTATGGTGACAAAAAGATGAAGAGTTGCTTAGAATGAAGAAAACTTGAATGATATAGAATCAAAAATAGATGAATAAGTGGGATTTTAGTGTAAACAATACTCAAATCTCAACAAACACACAAAAATTATGGAAATTTTTTATAGTAGCAATATGGATGAAGAGAACTAGTAGAAAATAACAATATTATATCAGAGGGTTCAAACAAGCTTATGGTCATTTTGAAAAGCTTTCATATGGGCTGAAATCAAATATCCTCATTTTCTCAATTAAGGACTAGCTCCCATAGGCTTAAATGTGAGATAGGTAGATGGACAACACAAAGAGATGAATGGGAAGAAAAATTTGTATTTTTAATAGTATAAATAAAGGAGCATCTCATCTTTGAATGCCCAAGGTACAAAGATATTTGAGACAAATTTGAGCAAGCATTAAAAGTCAGCTCTATAGTATAACTATTTAAAGAAAATAGATTTAAAGGTTTGTAAGAACAACTAATCCAAATCAACAAAAGAATTCATATTCTAAATGACACTATGTATGCCATGAATCCTTATGTGGTTGTAGTTTTAAATGTAATTAATAGTCCTATATACTATTTTGATCTCATAGATGTAATTAAAAATTATTTTATTTACTACACATACATGAACACATAATTTTTTTTTTAATTTAAATTTATTTTATTTCATTACATTGTTTACTTTATTTAATTTGAAAATCTATTTTACTTATTCATAGAATTTTTAATTTTCTTTTAAAAAAGCTACCATTTAGTATGTCTTTGTTGCAAATAGAAGTGGAAACACAAAGATTTTTATGCTTCTATTATTTTCTAAGAATTATTTTATTCTATTTAGTTTATTTATTATTAATATAATCAAGTCAATTGAAATTTTTATTAATTCATTTCAATGCATAGTACATATATCATAACATATCTTTTTGAAAATAATGAATATAATGATTGTTACACAAAAAAACAAATCTACAATCACATTGAGTGGAAATGTGAGCTCCCATGTTATAGTGTACATAGAAACCTAAAAATTTATGGACTTGAAAGGCATTACATAGGGTTGAGTAATATATATTTTTATGTTTACATTGTAATAAGTGTATATAGATAATCAATTACTAAAGAGTTTCAAAGTTATACAAAAAATGTAGCTTTAAAAAATACACTAACATTTGAAGTACACAAGTTGTTTTAAAATCCTATTGAAAGGATTTTAATGATCTAGGGAACACCTTCACCAATTACAAGAATAAATCCTAGTTTGACTTATCTAGAAAATTCACTTTGTATGCCAAGGGCTCCAACAATTCTAGGGTGGCCTTCAATTCTTATAGCCTCAACTTCACTATTAAAGATTTTCAAGCTTAGTGTGGCCCTTTTAGATTACAAGATAGTCAAAGAGATAGGCATGTAGGTTGGAATGTTCTTCAGGTAGAATTTGTTTGTGTAGACAAAAACTCTCCCCATTCCTAACATCAAGGACTAGATTCCCAAGAGATTGTTTCTTCCCAATTCTTTAGATGATAAGTCACCTTTCAATGCCCATACTCTACTGGAGCTAATGAAAATGTGTCACATTCTAGAGAACTTAACAATGCTCACAATCATAGCATAAACACTACAATAATGTGAAAGGAAAACAATAAAGGGTGAAATAAATAAATGCATGAAGTGATGATGTTCACTTTTCCCATAATAGTGTAGAATACATGTTTTTTCTATACTAAATAACATAGAGTTGGAAAAGCATATATTTCTTGAAATAAATGTAATAAAAGGGTTTAAGCAAAGGTTTTCAAGGTTGCATGTGCTTGCATGGATGTTCTAAGTTCATTTTTGTGGTTTATTTTTCATTCTCTTTTCAATATTTGGTTTGGTTGGTTCCCTTCTATGTTTAGTTTTTGGTTATTTTTGGGCATGGAGACCCACTTATGGCTAGATCTAGAGGGCATCTAGTGGATCTTTATATTTTTAATTTAAACATGTTATTCAAATGGATGATAGTCCAACCTTTGTTCTCATTAATGCAATTAATTTTCTCATGTAAGCTACACATGATATTAGTTCTAATCAAAGAATGGATAATCACTCTTTCTCAAATGAGTGTTTGTAGAAGAGTGTGGAATCACCCATTGTGGTTATTAATCTAGAAATAATTGTAGATGATGCTATTTATTAATAAGAGAATGTATTGATCTATAAATTTAGGGTTTTAAAGTTGTTTTCCATTTTTAGAAATTTGGGCTAATTGTACATGGTAGTCGAAGGGAGATATGGAGGTTGCCTTGGATACTAATGGTTTTTCTTTGTAGTCTTCTCAAGAATAATAAATAGGAATCTGACATTTAAAGGAGGTTCATATTTTCACAATCAAGAAAGGTTTTTCATTAAGCCTTGGCATCTCAGATTTGATGTTGTGGAGGAACTTCCATCTTGGATTCTAGTTTGGGTTCACCTTCTTCATTTACCTATAGAATTTTGGAGAATAAATACTCTTTAATCTATAGTAGCATCACTTGAGAAACCTCTAGGCCCTTCTCATCATATACTTAAGAGAAAAGTAACTATATATGTCCATATTTGTCTAGAGATTGATATCAATAATTATTTTCCTAATTTCATAGTGATTAGGTAGGGAAACATGAATTGGGTCCAATAGTTGGATTATGAAGATATCTAGGTGCAAGAAAATTGAATAATATCACTTTTCAAATCAAATAACTTGGAATGGCTTAGGAAATTTTGTAGAGAAATTCTCCCTTTCTAAGGAGCTTCATGAATGGGAATTGTGAGATGAGATTTTTTAGAAGTAGAAATCAAGCATCACTTGGCTCTGGGAGGGAGATCAAAATACCTTTTTTCATAATTCAATTAAAGAAAGGTGAAAAATTAATTATTTCATATATTATCTCTTCTCAAGGCATTTAGTTATCTTCATCTCAAGAAATAAATGAAGAATTGATTTCATAAATTTTCTTTCATGTTTAAGGAAAGTGGTCATGCATTGAGGAAGGAGGAAAGGGTTATTTTAGGTTTCATCCCTTCATTGGTTATTTCTATTTCAAATAAATGACCAGCTAATGGAGTCTATCACTCTTAAGGAATTACAAAAATGTTTTCTTCCAAATAAAGAAAGGTAATGTTCCTTTAATATTGATTGATTCCCAATTTAATGCTTCCAAGAATTCTTCGACATATTAAAGAATTTGATTTTAGAGTAACCAATTCTAATTTTTTGGATTTGATTCCTAAAGAACTTGGGGCTAACATTTTTCATTTACTTTTCCCTATTGCTCTATGTAATTCTTATTACAAGATTATTACCAGGTTGATGGTTGATTTTTTGAAACAAATTTTGGATTCGTTAATATTTCTTTAGTCCAAGGGACTTTGATAAGTGATATCAAATTATATATGAGATAGATGTTTATATAGAAACCATCCATTTCATGGGGTTTTCTAAGAATAAATCTATATTTATCAAGCTACACATGTTTAAGGCTTATGATAGGGTTGGTGATCTTTCCTTAGAAATGTTTTATCTATTTTTAGATTTTTTTAGAATGGAATGAGTGGGTTATGAGTTTTGTTGCTTCATCATCCTTTTCAATGGAACCCAATCTTCTAAATTTTTGGATTCTAAATGATTGAGATAAGGTTATCACTTTCACCATATCTTTTTATTCTTATGGTTGAGGCATTGGGATGGTTCCTTATGTAGATGCTATTTTTTGGGAGTATTTAGGATTGAAAACTAAAAATAGATCTTAATTCCCATTCTCATGTTCAGTTTGTAGATGATATTGCCTTAATGGTTTGTTCCTTCTATTTTAGAGGCTACCAATTTTAGGAGAGATTTATATATGTATTTGATTTCTTAAGGTCAAAATATTAATGAGGATAAGCCACATATCTATGTTTTTAATACTCCTTTGGAAATTCAATAGAGAATTTATTTTATGTTGTGGTTCAATATAGGGAAGCTTGGACTTTAGATTACCTTGGGATTCTGTGAGAGGAAAAATCTACATAAATCCAAGATTGACAAATATGGAGAAATTTGTCAACATTAAATAAATGAGATAATCACTCTCCCTCTGAAATTTTTGAGCAAATGTAAAGGGAACAATAACATCACCAAACTAACATGAAATTATAAATGAAATAAGCATGAAATCTATTCCTAAATTACTCAAACATCATCTCATAGGGGGATTGATGCTATTTTGATATGGAAAATAGCCCTTTTCCAACCCCTTTAGATAAGCTAAATGATAAAATTGCCTTGAAGATGATATGGATTCAAATGATAATGGTGCATTTGCGCTTGAGATTGTGGAGTTGTGGAGGATTAAACAAATGGAGATGATCTCTATTTAAATATTCTCAAGTTGAAAGAATGCTTATGAGAGAGCAATGTGGGATAAAAAACAAGCCAATGAAAAGAGGCCACTTGTCAACTTGTGATAGGTTGGAGGATGAGCACATTTTGGTCAATGTGCCAAAGAGAGGGAGATTCAAATTTGAATTTGAGAGTTAATGGTGAGTTTGAATTGTGCAAGGGACATGTAAGAGACATGTAAGGCCTCATAAATGCTTTGTTGGGTGTACATGTCCACTTGTTTTTGAATTCAAATTCTAGGGAATATTCCTCAAAGATGCCATGTTGATGAAAAATGTTGATTTTAATAAATCAATAAATTGATTTATTGGTGCAAGTGGGAAAAGCTAGAGAATGTGACATGCATTAGATTATTTTTAATTAGGATTAGATTAGCTTAGATAATAATAAGATGATTTGACCCCTTTGACTTGAATATTTTGATTTATTTAAATAAAAAAGGGATGAAAGATGATTTCAGACTTAATTAAATAAAGGATTGATTTATTTAATGAAGGAGGGTGATGTTAGGATCAAGTTGATTTATTTAATTTAAACTAATGACTTTAGGAGATTGATAAATAAACTTGATTTATTTGCTGAATGGATGAATATGACCTAATCGAATGCATTATGACAATTTTGCGTGTCTACATTTTGCCCCTCTTTGAAGCAATGCACTTGCTGTGTTGGTTCAAAGAATAAACTTGCCACGATCAAAATTCAAAAAATTTCTAATTTTTTGGATGCCCCAGTGGAAAGAAGTACACTAGTACATTTCCCCCTTGAGAGATTGAGTGAAAAGATTCAATTTTGAGGGTCGATCTCATGATAAAGAGGTTCAATATGGATGGTTATGGATGATGATGCAAATGAGATGATTTTAAGATGCTTAGAATAACAAATCTATATTATCTTAAACAACTTAAATGATGATATGATGTGATGATGGATGAGATGGATGATGACATGCCATGATTATAAAGGGATGACAATATGATGCTTAGACTAACAAGATCTATATTATGTGATGATGAAAATGCATGTAGAGATTGATGTGCAAATGATGATGGTCTAGGATGCAGATGGATGCACGATGGATTTACTGGCAACGTTATGTTAGGCAATTAAAATGAGATGTCAATAAGAGGATCCAATAAGTCCATGATCTATCGAGACTTTATTAGAGATGATGATAATAGATGGATGATGTTTCACTTATCAAGGATTGGGACTTAAAAAAAGGTTACTTACTTTATGTTTGATTACACACATAGATACAATGCATCAAGGTATAAAGAACTAGATGACATTGGTAAATCTAGTGCTGCATAGGACTCAACCTCAACAAATGATAGAGTATTCTTGTTCACACTTGACATACGAAAACCCTTCTAGGACGGCACTAACAAAGTATCCCGCCAAGCACTGCACAAGAACTATCCAACAAGACGGGCGTAAAAAGGATATCGATCGTCTCATTCCTATCTCTAAACTCGCTTGGATATCACTCAGAGGTCCTTGAATGGGCTTAATAAGATAAAATCAATAGAAAAGATCCGGCACACAACAAGCCAATGTCTCTTTCATAATTCCTTCAAACAGAGGGATTTGTTTTGAAAGGATAAGAACTAAGGTGATATCCAAAACGGATGCCTATTGTCGAATTTCGATATCCCAGGACATGCAATTGTATAGGATGATGATGGTTTGATAAGTTGATTGATAGGTTGTTGATATAAAGTTGATTGACATGTTTTGAAAATGATCAAGATTTTGATTTTGCATTTAACCAGTTGTTGTTCAGACTTTGATTTTATGTTTGAAGTTTTCGTCATTGTTGTGATTGTTTCCTATTTTATGCTGTCAAAGGATTTAGCAGGATCGACCAATTCCCATTATGGATGATTGATTATCGCTATGAAAGTTTGTAGATGGGGATGGATGGATTTTTTCAAACATTTGGATGTTTATGGAGTTTTGGAATGTTTTGAGGTTGTTTTTAGTATTTTTGAGATTATTCAAATGTTTTGATTTTCGATTTTCAATGTTTTGGGGTTTAGATTTGGCGGATGTTTTGGATTTTTGTTTTTGAATGTTTTCTTTGGATTTTGATGTTTTTTGATTTTTTTTGGATTTTAATGTCTCAACATCAAAGATTAACCTTTGCCTAATGCTTAAGCTCAAGGACGACGTAGTCTGGGATTCCAAATTGCTTTTGATGTTTCTTGGACTTTTGGTGTTTTCGGATTTTGAGTTGTTGTTTTGAATGTTTTTGCATTTCTTCTAATTTTCCATGTTTTGAATTTTGATGCTCTTGATTTTTGGATTTTTGATGTTTTGGATGTTTTGGATTTTTCAAGATGATTTGACTGCATTTGGATAATGGAGTGACAATATCAAGCTGTTTAGATTTTGTTCAAAACAAAGCTACAGCAAGGATCGAATGTAATCGATGGATTGATGATGATGATAACATTGTTGAGGATACACAAATAATGCAAGGATTGATTGATCAGATTCACGATGATAACATTAATATGATGCACAACAATGCAAGGATTGATTGATCGTGGATTTTCGATGATGATAACATTAAGTTGAGGGTACACAACAATGCAAGGATTGGATTGATTAGGATTGATTAGGATTGATGATGATAACATTGTTTAGGATGCACAACAATGCAAGGATAATGTTAAGCAACACAAGGATAGTAAAAGATATCCCAAAGATGATAGACCATTGGATTTGATCGATCGATTGTTGAAGCTTGATTTGGAAACAAAAGTTGTTCAATGATTTTACGCGGATGTTTGAAGCGTAAAATTCAGGATGACCGATAGTGATTGTTTGATTGATGCTCGATGAGATGACTGACCGATAGCGAACATCCTTACCGTGCATATATTAGTGATTTGGATTTTTACCACAAGTGGTTTGACCAATTTTATTTCATGTTTTCTAATGTTTGGATTGCCACATAAGTTGGAGGATATATATCAAGATTTATTCTTGAAGCAAGATGTGAATATCTACCCCCAGTGTCTAGCAATGTATGGAATGTTATGGATAGATGCTTGGATAGGTGTATGGATGGATGGATATGGTAAGCATGCAAAGGATGCCAAGGATTATCTTGTGATACAATAAGGTGTTTAGATAAAGAATGCTCATTTGGATAATGCTTTATGGCTCAAATAATGTTGGGTAGGATAGGATCAATGAAAATGACCCATGTCAAGATGTTTTATCATAAGCAAGCGTAAAGTGTGCCCCAAACTTTTTCAAGATCAAGATAACTTGGACTATGGATGTAGATGGATGAAAATGGATTGGATAAATGGCTCATGGATTATTGGATTTATTATGGATAAGATGGATGGAATGCTCGATTTATTACAGATGGGATGAGATGCTTTCACCTTAACTGGCGCACGTAGATGCTTTATTCTACACATGACGCCTATTTTCTAGGTTTTCATCATGGTCTTGCCCAAAGCGCCACCCATGCGGTTTTCACTAGAGGACAAATTTTTTATCTTTACTCTTTTCAACCCTTTTTCTATTTTTTTTGGATTTTAATATTTTTTGAATTTTTTATATTTTTCCATGAAAGATTTAAAGCTCATGCTAAACCACAAGGTCTTGCTAATGTAAATGCTTCTATCATGATGTTCCATTGATATCCTTCCTGAAGAAGTTTCTTTGCTAAGATACGTGCACTTGAATGCAGCTTTTGGGATTCCTCATTTGCTTTGTCGATATCGGAGTTAATTTTGTTTCTATGCATACATCACGATAGAGTGCCTTCAAAATCCTTATGATGAATGGTCGTTTCCAATACATGGTCAATGTGAGAATTGGATATCATGCGTGGAGGCGTGGACAAAGTGTTTTTAGGAATAAAAGATGGATTGGTTGATAGTTTGGAACCTTTGACTCTCCAAACTTGGGAAGATGAGCAATGATGGGTGGATACAAAAGTTTGCATGGAATTAGGACCAACTGCTTGATATACCTTGTACGTTGCTTGAAAAGCCTGCTTTTTCTTTTGTGGACATCCTTGATGGATACTTTTCCCTTTTTTATTTTTTCCCATAGTTTCTTTGATTGATGGAGTTTGATAGGGATGATCTTTCTTTGTATTCTTTGGTATCCATTTGTATTTGATTTGTCCATTATGATTTCCAGATTCTTTTTCTTTGATAACATTCTTCATACTTTGATTCAATTATTTCTTTTGACGTTGGTCCCAATTCATGGATGGGGTGATGGGTGGATGAAGATTCGTGATGTGGCTAGTTGTAGTATTGACACTAGTTCCATCATAAGGACTCTTCGTGCTCCCTATGTTGATGTTTGCTTGAGACAAAGTTGCCCCAGTATGGTGGTATTAGTACCTTCATGCTTTGATTCCACCTATTCTGAGAGATCTTGCTTAGAATGTATTCTCTGATAAATGACCACTGTAGATGGTGTTATTTCGATTGGATGCTCTGCTGCCTCCAAAATATCTTGTTCTATCTGACCTGCTTCCTTGAGTGGATAATGTTGGATATCCTCATACCTAATGTCCCTAGTCTGAATTTGGGATACATCTGATCTTGATGTTGACAACTCTGTTTGGCTGTAGGAATCAATAACCTGCTCTTTTTGTGTAATAATATCAGGAGTAAAGGAATCCTATTTTGAAAGAAGATCATCTAAGTGTCCATCTGTAGAAAGCATCTCATGGGTAGATGGGGGAGTATGTTCTACATGGATATGATCATCTTGCATAGATAAGAGAGTGTCCATTAGATTATTGTAGTATCTTGAAGATACAAATTCTTGATCTTGAATGATTTCAGAGTTTCTTTCGACATGCATTGGATCAAGTTCTTGACATGGATTAGTTTCAAAGGATGGATTTCTTACAAAGGGTTCTTGGATGTTGTCATTAGACATGGTAAGTGGTTCAATATCCTCAAGTGTCAAGTTTAGGGTTCCTTCAGTATCTGTAACCATGAGGTTGAAGGATGTCAATATGTCTTGGAAAGGACCATTGCTAGACTTTGTGAAGGATTTTGATCATGCTTTGGAATAAATTCTTGAGATATGTCCTCTAACTCATAAGGAAATGTAGAGACATTTTCAACATGATCATTGGTCGATGGATCATGCATTATGTTGATAGGATAAAATAATCCTAATAATCCTTGAAATAGATCACTAAAAAGTGGCTCTTGATGTATGGTGAGTTGATCATCGGGTGGGGTAAAAACATCTTCAATATGCTCCTTAATTGGGAGATCTTGAACATTGTTTTCAACAATCATGGCAGAGAGATTGTGAATGTCTTCAACCATAGGGTCAAATGATGTTGACACTTCTTGAATTGGATCATTATCAAGTATTGTTGGTGGATTTTGATCATGATTGAAAAGTGACTCTTGATGTGTGGTGATTTGATCTTCAAACAAGATAGAAACATCTTCAATGTGCTATTTGATGGATAGATCTTGATCATTGCTCTCAAAAATTGTGGTGGGGAGATTTTCAATGATATCACCAATGGTTGAATGTTCATCATTATCCCCAATAGTTATCATTTTTTTTGTTTGTGCTTGTGTTTGTTGGGTAGCTTGAGAGGCTTGGGCAGCTTGAGAGGCTTGTTGCACTTGTTGAGCTTGTGTTGCTTGTTGTGTGGTTAGATATTGTTGGATGGAATTTTGGTAGGCATGGTGAGCTTTTAGTGCAATGTCATATTATCTTGTTGTGTTTGGTTTGGGTGGAAGTGGTGGCGGATTCAGAATTGTGTTGGATGTAGTGACAAGTGGTTGAGATACACTTGGAGCAATCATGGTAATGAGGGGTTGAGATGTGATGGGTGTGATAGGGGTGGTTGGAGTGATCGAGGTGATAGGAATGGTCAGAATGACCACGGTGATAGGTCTTTGGGAGACCATATTTTTATTTTTCATGATTGATGTTGTCATTTGATTAGATACCATCTGTTGGTACGATGTCGATGGTATATTCAAAGGATTTGATGTGATGACTTGATTGGTGTTAGGTGGATTGATTTGGATGGAGTGATTGGTGCTAGGTAAAGGGGGAAGCCCTAAACCAAGGAATGATGTTGATATGGGTAATGGTGGTGGAGATGTCTCTTGACGTAATGACTCAACTATTTTGGTAAGTGTAGCAATTTGATCTAGCCAAATTTGATCTTGATTTCGATCTTGACTCCCTTGATATAGTTGATTTGGTTTTTGTTCAAGCAAATTTGGGATGCATACTTGTGTTTTTTGAATAGGATCATGGACAATGTTCTGATTTGGGATGACACTCAGATTTGGCATGATAGGTTGAAATTGAAGATTTTTAATGTTGGGAATCACATTGCCTTGACTTGGAGTCGTTAACATCTTGTTTGGAACAATATTCATATGATTTGCAAACATATTTATCCCAAAGTTTTCCGGATTCATGTTTGGAACACTTGTACTTGGTACATTCTTGTTTGGAATGTAGGGATTTGGTGGTATGACATTGTTCGTTTGAAGGCTCATGCATTGATTGTTTGGTGGACAGACTTGTAGTTTTGGATTTAGATCTACCATCGGGAAATGTGTTCCAATCTTTGATTTGGGAATACTCATACTTCTTGTGCCATTGACATTTGTAGAAGGTAATGATCCCATGTATGGATTGTATAAGTGTGAGTTTTGATAATCAATCGGTATTGTAAGGCTTTGAAAGTTTAATTGATTTGGATTACTCATGATGTATGGAACAAGTTTGTATTCCATGTTCTCCTTGTGTTTTGACCTTGTTGAAAAAGTGACCTCTAAGGTTCTTAGGACTAATGACGAGATGAAGGATGGAAGGTGTAAATGATATGAGTGTTGAACGTTTAGGGGATTTGGATCAATGCTAGACTTAGGGTTTGATTTTGATTGGTTTGATTATATAATGAATTTGTAAACCCTAAGATGTTGGATATAATCTTAGGATGAACTTGTTCAAAGGATTGCTAATTCAATTAAATGTATGAGAAAGTATGCATTCCCATAGACCTAACTAAACAAGGTGATTTTGATTTTGATGATTTACCCAAGTCTAGAATGATGTTTCCAAAGCTCTAAAGTTGTTTGGTGGGATGAATTTTGATAAATGTTTTGAATTTGGATGAAGTGTTTGATTTGATCCTAAGTGAATCTAGGAAGGACTTGTTTACAAGACCAAGATAGTGAAGAACATGCTTTTCTCTAAGAGTAATTCAAAATCAAAAGACCAATGTTTGCATGAAAATGATATGACCAAAAGATGCCAAGCACATATGTGGGGTCCAATTGATTTAATCTTTTCTTAATGGATCCTTTTTACCACAAACATGCTTTTGATTAGATTTTGAATCTAGATGTCTAATGTCTCAACTTTCCCCTTATCCCACAAAGTGTATTATGCGGAAACCAAGGAAATTTGAGGCAAGAGTTACCTATTGTTGACCTTAGTAGGAGAAAATTGAGATAAAATCCAAATGCTTAGAAGCCTCTAAGGATACGAATCCCAAGGGAAAGCAATAACATGTGAATTTGTTCAAGGATATTTGCTTCTCCTTAAGGGTTTGAGATTTGATGCTCATGTTTCAGAATGTTGGTTTTCAAATGTTTTTGATTAAAAGCACTGTGTTTTCAAACTGACTCACAAGCAATATAATATCCTAGCTCAATTGGTACATTTTTCTTGGTCGTCTTGCCTCTTGCCCTTCGTAGAAGAGATGATTTTACATGCAACCAAGGAAAGAGTATAAAGGTATGTTAAGAATGAAGTCTTAACGTCTATATTTTAACCAAGATCAGACATGGAAAGTAACTTCTTGGAATCTAAGTTCCAATGCACCACTTTGAAAAACTCATTGGATGGACTGGATGGCTACTACAAACAAGGTTTTTAGTTTGGAATTTCCATTCGTGGAGATTGACCCATACGACGAGAGTCCCCTTTTGGATCTATCTCATCAGAATCAACCGCGTGATATTGGTGTTTACTCCAATACCCACATTTATATCCCAGCTAGAAATACTCTTGGCTTTAGAGTGTTGCCGATTGAGTCATTCCCTTGGGTGAGTACTTTTTCCCCAAGGCAGGCCCTCTAGGATAAAAAAAAGCGAGTAAAAACAAAACCCGTAACTCGATCAATCTTTGATGGCAACAAACATAGAGAATATAAGCGACAATGCCCCCACTCACACTCGCACAAGATGTTGTTCAATTTTAAACCCAAATAAAAGTGTGGAGGAAATCTTTTATGCAACTTAATGTCATCAAAAATACTTTTGATTCTCAAGATCGCCATGAAGCACGAGAGAAGCGCATACGCCTTTTTAGGTGAGATTATTTTGCAAAAATGATTACAAAGCATAAAAGACACATGTTCATTTTAAACCTCAAAGCAATGATGAATTCATTTTAAGCACCAACATGAGATGTGAGACTTGCCTTGTTCAATTTGTTAACCTTAAACAAAATCTAGTCAATGTTGCCTAAAGTTCATTTTAACCTCTTCACAATGAAAATTTGAAAGCCTAGGCAATGTTCATTTTAAAGCCCCAAAACTAAAGATGAGCTCGCCTAAAATAGAAAATTAAGGCGTATGACAGAATCTCCAAGCATTAACAAATGCTTTTTGGTTTCAATTTTGGTGCTCAAATCCTTAACTCCGATCTTGCATTCGTTTCCGTTCAACTCCAACGCTTGATTCCAATGTTGATTTCACCTTTTTCCTATCTCCTTTGTCGTTTTCCTTTCTCTTTTCCTTCATTTTTCTTTGTTTTCCTTCGTTTTCCTTTGACACCTTACACTTTCCTTTGTTTCCCCCTTATAGACAATCGTAAATAAGGGTTAGGTATGCTTTTCCAATTGATAAGAAAAGAAAATTATAAAATACGCAAGACATGCCAACACACGGATTTTTAATGAAAAAATAAATTTATGCTAGATGTCAATGCATCCTCCTTTCATATGTATGACATAAGTTGATGGTCAATCATTGAAAAGAATTACCTTTTGGTCTAAATGTATGATTTTTATGAAAGGATATGACTTAAAAGCATATGTTTATAAGTCCAATATATGATTTTTATGAAAAGAATTACCACAATCCAAAACCTATATATTTCTATAATTCCAACAGATGACAATAAACATAAAAAAGAAGGACCGGCTGATAAAGATTGCTTTAAAAGTTGTCAAGTTGATTATAATAAATAATCCAACACCGATTCCTCTTTATGATGCCGATCATTTATTTTGAGAACCAAACTTGATTTGGGATATCAACGTGGAGATTGGCGCCTTATCCCTTTCACATGGCATGCTTCCTCAAGATTTGCTCAATCACACTCAAAAGACAACAACATAAATTCACGAATCTTGTTTCTCTACAAAAGACAGCGAACAAAGATCTCCAAAACGCAAAAGACAGCGAACATTAAATATCTCTTCCATTCATTCACTGCTACCAAACACAGCGGGAGACTTTTATTGACCTTTCACTACTCCAATTTGACGAGTAATTGCCTGAAAATACAATTATGAGGGTGTTAGAGAATGTTTATTAAGCTAAAAATTATGGTCAAGATCCTAATAACAATCACATCTTTGTATCACGAGGCTTTGATATTTAGCTCTTCTTGTATGCTGGAATTTTGTAGTTCATACAAAGACATTTATCAGTGACTTCATAGTTCTATTATGCTTCAAGCATAAATTGCAAGATTTACCATGCATAGCTCAAATTGCACACTTGGATTCAATAAAAAAGCTAAATCTGTAATGCAATGATTATATCAGTCAATTCTTTACAGGCAGCTTGTAAATGAAGGAAAAGGAAGCATCTAAAGAGTTCGCAGTTATTGGCATAAAGACAAAAGTTTTACTTTCTTACCAAATGCAGCAACCAATTTAACTGACAGAAAGCACGCATTGAAGGAGTTTTAGAAAGCAACATTTAATTCTACTACAAAACTTCTCTGACACCAGTGGTAAGAGGAAAGCAGCTTCACCGTGTGCTACCTTTTGTGGTGATTCATTACGGTGGTTAGTCATTGCAGCGCTTGCAGAGGACAGGAGTAGGTAACTTCAAATGCCTAGAGATTTCACAACCTTTGACCAGCATGTTCCCTGTATGTGCCAAAATGGATGGATAGAGAAGATGTGCAAACTGTTTAATAGAATGGCTGAAAAAATGTTAGCTCATGGAATACATTGATTGCAGGATATGCAAAAAATGGATTTAGAAGAGGCGTTAGAAACTTTCAAGCAAAAGTAATCTGGGAAAGCATAGACAAGACACATGAACTATGTGACAGAATGCCTCAAACAACTATGGTCTCATCGAAGGAGATAATTGCAAGATATGCGTAGACTAACAGTTGCAGTTGTGTAACACCCTTGCAAGCATCGATTAGTTGATAGAATCATTCACAAAAATGTGAAAAATTGCATGCTATGATCAACGCCTAATGATATTCCTATAAGGCTGTAGATTTGGAACATTCAATATGATACATAAAAAGTTAAATCGAAAGAATTCAGATTTAAAATCTCAAAGAGATATCAAATAATGTATTCAAAATGCAGAAACTTTAAACAAGGCAGGTGAACTGTTTGACAGGATGCTTCAAAGAGCCGCAGTCTCATGGAATGTAAATAATAAGCAAATGAAATTGGCGAGTGTACTGCTAAATTCCAGACTTTTCGAGTGTCCTTACTATCGCAGACAGGGGTGAGTAGAGGAAATTGCTTGACATTCTATCTGCAACTAAGACCACACATAAGTTCATCAAAGACCAACCATCAATCAGTAAGGAGCCAATACTTCAAGAAATGTGTCTCTCTCAGGCGTGTTGTGTTTGGGAACGACACAACTATACCAAAGCAAGTCAAAGTTCACTGAGTTCCTCATTTTTATTTTTTATTTTTTATATTTTATCTCTGCTTTCTTGCACCAGCAACGTGTGGTGCAAATTTTGCATCTATACTCTCAGCAAAATAGTGAGAAGAAGACCACAAAATGCTCCCCGTGCTTCTTTCTTTTGGCTCTCGTCATGAACCTTAAGAAAGTTATCCTTCAAACTTGAATAGATCATAGAGCAACAAAAATTCCAACATAAAAGAAACATTGATTGAAACAAACAGAGATGAGCAAGAATAGATTACACATCTGCCCCACGGTGGGCGCCATAATGTGAGAGGTAAAATCTACATAAATCCAAGATTGACAAATATGGAGAAATTTTTCAACATTAAATAAATGAGATAATCACTCTCCCTATGAAATTGTTGAGCAAATGTAAAGGGAACAATAACATCACCAAACTAACATGAAATTATAAATGAAATAAGCATGAAATCTATTCCTAAATTACTCAAACATCATCTCATAGGGGGATTGGTGCTATTTTGATATGGAAAATAGCCCTTTCCCAAACCCTTTAGATAAGATAAATGATAAAAATTCCTTGAAGATGATATGGATTCAAATGATAATGGTGCATTTGTGCTTGAGATTGTGGAGTTGTGGAGGATTAAACCAATGGAGATTATCTCTATTTAAAGATTCTCAAGTTGAAAGAATGCTTATGAGAGAGCAATGTGGGATAAAAAACAAGCCAATGAAAAGAGGCCACTTGTTAACTTGTGATAGGTTGGAGGATGAGCACATTTTGGTCAATGTGCCAAAGAGAGGGAGATTCAAATTTGAATTTGAGAGTTAATGTTGAGTTTGACTTGTGCAAGGGACATGTAAGAGACATGTAAGGCCTCATAAATGATTTTTTGGGTGTACATGTCCACTTGTTTTTGAATTAAAATTCTAGGGAATATTCCTCAAAGATGCCATGTTGATGAAAAATGTTGATTTTAATAAATCAATAAATTGATTTATTGGTGCAAGTGGGAAAAGCTAGAGGATGTGACATGCATTAGATTAGATTTAATCATGATTAGATTAGCTTAGATAATGATAAGATGATTTGACCCCTTTGACTTGAATATTTTGATTTATTTAAATCAAAAAGGGATGAAAGGTGATTTCAGACTTAATTAAATAAAGGATTGGTTTATTTAATTAAGGAGGGTGTTGTTAGGATCAAGTTGATTTATTTAATTTAAACTGATGAATTTAGGAGATTGATAAATAAAGTTGATTTATGTGTTGAATGGATGAATATGAACTAATCAAATGCATTATGCCAATTTTGCGTGTCTATAGATTCCATTATCAAATTAGTCTTCTTCATTGACTCTAGTGGAGTGGGTGGTGATATAAATTATTGAGTTATGTTTCTTCTATTCTACCATATCAACCTTATTATTCTCTATATGAAGTTGATTCCATTACCTATGGTTATAATTCAAAATGGTTTTATTCAACATCTCATAGATATGAGCTCTTAGAATAGGCAATAAATGGGTACAAATTTTTCCCTTGGTGGAAAAATATCTAGAATATTTTTTGTTGGTTAAGGTGTAACTTCTTTATCTAGCTTATTTTTTAAAATAAATATCTTACTTGAGATAATATTAGAAAAGAGGTTTCTAAGGACCTTCCATATGTATTCTCTATGGGGTTAGTGAGGAGTGTGCATGTGATATTTTCCTCCAATTTTCTTTTTTGAGGGTTGTTGGAGGTAATGGTGGCACATCTAGAATCAAACTTTTGTTCACATTACTTCTCCATTAGATTTTTGGGATAGCTTGGGGAAACCTCCAATTTGGCCTCAATTATGCTAGTCATCTAGGATATAGGTTCTCTTTTTTATCTCTAGAAAATTTGGTTGGAAAGAAATCACAAAATATTCCAAGGTTATCAAAATCTTATTGGGTATAGTTGAAAAAATGTTTCAGATTACATTAAATAAACTTTAATAGCTAGGCGAGCTTTATAATAAATGTAGTCTTACCTCCTTCTAATAATGTAATTTTAAAGAAATTAGAGTTGATGCATTTGATTGGTTTTGTTAATCCTAGTTATAAGATCAAATCTTCCAATAAGGTGATTAGAGAAGGAAAATGGTCTCCTTCACCATTGATATTTTTCTAAATGAATACTAATAGGACTTAATGAGGTAATCAATATGCAATAGGAATTGGTGAATTCAAAAGAGATAGTGTTGGTTTAGTTCACTTCTTTTTCTCTTTTGTTACAAAGATTGGTACTAATAATCAAATGGAGATTCAGGTTATCCTTGTAGCTCTAGAGAAAGCTAATGAACTAGGTTGGAAAAATGTTAAATATGTGATATAAATTGAACCATATTTTTGGTTTCTCTTCTAAATAATGGATTTTTTTTAGTCTCCTTGGAGGCTGGCTTTGTATGTGGAGAAAATTCTTCATTTCTCATAGAATTTTGATTCCATCTCTTTTACTCATATTCCTAGAGAGTGGAATTTTGCAACTAATTGTTTGGGTTAATGGGAATCTAATGTTTTTTTTTAGGCAAAAGTGGCAAGCCACTATAGATATATTAATAGTAAATAATAGATTACAAAACCTTGGTTCAGGCAGGCATACTAGTAGGAAAGAACTAGGAAGAAAACCCTCAGTCATCTCCCGAGTAATAGACTGGCTCTTTTACAGGACTAACGCTTTACAAAAGCAGCCAAAATACAAAGATTTCCCAATATCTTTTACATCATAGAAATTTCACCCAGACAACACCCTTTACATTGTAGACCCATTACATTTTATCCAAATTAAAAACCACTATTACTGACCCAATTTCATTTAGAAACCTAAAAACCCTATACAATATAGACAAATAAGACCATATGCCAAAAAATAACAAATCTGGTAGCCAGCTTAACAAAATGAATTTTGGAAACCAACCAATCAAAAAGAGGACGACCTATTTCTTGCCCCTGGTGGACCATTTACCAAGCTTTCTTCTACCATCAGTTGCTTTTGTTTGGAGAAAAAACTGTAGGATGACACAAATTTGTTAATGTCAAGAACATAACGGTAACAAAACTTTCCCTTTGCAGCTTGAGGAACATTGGAGAATTGTAGATCATGAATACATGTATGGTTCCTCAAGAAAGAAATCACGTGATACTTTCTCTTAAATTCATCTATTTCCTCCATGGAAATGTAGATCTATATTTGTTGAGGGTTTGATATAGTTGAACAGAGGTATCATGCTTTGTTGATAAAAGCATACCTTGAAACACTTCTGCATATCTCTTTTTATGAAAGATGAAATGTCTTGGGAATAAACCTCCCACAAGTCCATCACCCTGGGTGAAATCATACTACTGAACACTGCGAAGTAAAGCATCATTTTCCAAGTAGGAGCTAATAACAAACTTATTAGCTATGCATTTCATAACACTATAATTTTGAACCAAGTCAAAAATGTTTGATAGGAAAATAGATAGAAGATTTGTTGGAAAAATTAACCTCTATAAATCTACAAGTAATACTTCATCACTAATGTTAACTTTTATGCAATTCATCACATATTTACATTTAACTTTAAAAACACTCTGCAGTTCAACTTTCTTGATGTAATTTGAAAATGGTTCTTCCCACGGCTTGATTAAAACTGGCACTCTAAAGTTTCATGGTCGAAACTCTTTAAATTCCATTGATACACAACCAAACTAAAAGATGCAGGCCCATTGTAATGTTGAATAAGGAAAACAAAGCAATTCGACAAAGTTGCAAACTTACCAAAGAACTAGTTACCAACACTAAAACTATGAATAGAAAGACCAAGCCAAGTCGACCGAGTATTAAACTCACCGAACAATAGAACAGTGAGAACAATGCTAGTTGATAAGCTTTTAAAGCCACACTTAGCATGTTTCTTATGGCCTTGTTTGATAAAGCAGTCTTACAAGGATAACATGCTTGGGTAAAACTCGAGCTATAAAGTAGATGCCAGAATACATGAGATCGTATTTGTAAAATACTAGCTTTGTACCAGTTGTGCCTTAATGGGAATCTATTTTTGACTATAACTAGAATATAATAAATGAGGGATCATCCATGTCTTTGAATCATTCTTTATTATTTCTAAAGCTATGGTTCTTCTCTATATTTTGGTTGTATGTGACTTTATGGTTTTGTGACTTCTTTTGATTTCTAGAGATGGTAGGATTGTAGAAAACCTCTATAGATATTTTCTATAGACTTTAGTGATAGTTGTTGTTGTGTGGAAGTCCTTATATATATTTTTAATTCTTAAATTAGTATAATTATATTAAAAAAATTAGAAATGCATGAGGTCAGTGGAAGGCATAGCAAAGTTTGCAGTGTTGGTACTCAAATCAAAAGTGGAGGTGCTCACCCTAGAAATCATGATGGGGTCTAGATAAAATGTTTCTATTGGTGCCCAAATGTACAAATATTTATTATTGTCAACCAAAGAGAAAAAGAAGATAAATGAGGTAGTTTTCATCTATCAATTGAATGACACATAGTGGAGTGAAAAGCCTACAACATTTATGGCACCACAAAATTAGCTAGTAGAGATCAAGGTCTTCTGTTGGATTTTTTATTGAGGATTTATATCATCCATATAGAAATTTTAACTGCCCAATATGGGAGCACAAACCTTTAGGCTTGAACTTCTTTAGCTTAGATCCAAGGACTAAGGGATATTTGTTCAACCAAATTCACCTCGAGCACAAACCAAGCCTCGTCCCTTATGATGTTGGACCTTGACTCAACAATACTTGATCCTTGGTGGGCTCATTTAAATACATTCAACTTTAGTAGTCAACCAAGGGTTCGTTGACTTCCATTAGATTTTGTAGAACAATATTATTTTGGTGTCACTTCGTGCTTCATTTTTTTAAGTGCGTATTCTCTTCCGCCAAAATTAATTTATTATAGTGCATTAAATAATTCCCTTCTTTCATTGAAAAAAATGGATTTTGTTTTATTCTATTTATAAGTGTCATATTTAAAAGTTGTGTTACAGAAGGTAAGGATTTTGTTACCATGGAGGATTTTGTGTGTGTGTGTATGTGTGTGTGTGTGTGTGTGCTAAAATTATTAAAAAGGTATATTAAATTTATTTAAATTTTTATTTTATTTTTAGTTTAATAATATATAATGATGGTGTGGAAAAGATTGAGTGGGATTTTTTTGTTTATATATATAAATAATATTTTAATGTGTAATTTAATTATTTTTCACTTTAACTTGATTCATATTAATCATTTGGAGAGAACAAATAAACTAATTTTTAAACTGATTTCAAGAAAAAAGATTCATTGCATACTTATCCAGATAGTCTAAATTACTTCTATGAATACAAATATAATTTAAAATAAAGAATCTATATAAACTAACAATCTTATCTAAACTCTAAAAATAAATAAAAATACAAAGAATATTATTAGCATAGATTTTTTTATAGATAAATTTGCTAACCTAACTCATTTTCAATTAACATGTTTTATGACAAATAACAATATATAATGAAGATGATATTTGATTCCTATATCTTGCTTCAATTAATTTTACAGATTGGATTTCGCATGTTGTACTGCAATTACTATTTTCTACAATAATTGGCAATGTATGGTGTGCTTCAAATTTTCTAATGTCATGCTTGACTAAACAAATGAAAATTTGACTCTTTCATTCCCCCTAACTTTTTCTTCAAATATTTTATCAGTGATTTCAATTAACATGGCCCACATAAATTAACGATGACAAACTGGTACACTGGGGGCCAGGTGGCGTACTAATTTATAGCATTGGTAAAGAGTGAAAAAATATTAAGGTATTGTAACTTCCAGAAGCTTCTGGAAGCAGTAGCACTGAAAACCATTACAAACAAGCACAGTGGCCGCGAAGGGGAAGTTCAATAGGTACCTGATTGATGCCTCTAACTTTTTATCTATTTTACGTCTTTTTGGATTCTCAGAGTACAAGCATGTGATTCTATAGTATCTAATACAAATATTCAACCTGATAATTAATTTAAATATTATTAAATTTTGAAGGTCTCATTGCTGTTAATAATGTTAATAATGTACCTTGTACAATGTCTTTTATATTTATTATTAGTTCCTGCCGTAAGGCAGGTTATGTTGCATTCATTTATTCATTTTGTGTGTAGTATTGGTCAATCACATTTTTTATTTTAACATATTACTTTCTGTTTGTATAGTTTGAATTTTAAAACTTATTTTTTATATTTGAAAATTATCATTTATCTTTTTTTCTACTCATGCCAGTAGCTTTATAAATCAGTTTTTGTTTAAAAAACTTAGGAAAATAGGAAGGCATTGATTGATTAAATAAAAAATGAAAGATTAAAACTGACGGCTAGGGGTACCAAATTTCATTAATGCATAGTTAATACATTAAATGGCATCTGCTGGAACCGTTAGCTACGCGTGGTCAGTGTATTTTGATTATTTAATATAGATTAAAGTGCAGCTAATTCACTATGGGATAGAATTTTTAATTTTTAATTTTAAGATTTTTAATAATTATAATTGCAAGTAAATATTAAAAACATTAAGTTTGAAAATTATAATTTTAAAATTTTTTATAATTAAATTTTTCTAAAAATTATTTAAATTTTTAACAAATTATTGTAGCTTAGTTTATTTTTTAAAAATTGTTTATTTGTACAAAAGTTCTTTTTCCTTTTATATTTCATTTTAGTCTACAATCATTCTATAGTGCAGTTATAAGAGAGCTAAATAATTTTTTTTATGATTGAACAACATAAAAGTGGAAAGTGTGATCATTAATGAAAGAGAAAATTTATAAATTTTCTATGATTACAGACATGAAGATTCAAATTTTTTTTCTTCCTTATTTTAAATGATTTCACATAAATTTTAATTTCAATCTCAAATTTTAAAATAGGGAATAAAGGTTGGTTACACTTTTATGTAAGTGATTTTTTACTAATTTATTTATTATTAATTTTTAACTTTTTTTTGGATCAAATAGCACTGCCAAGGGGGCAGCTCCCATTTTATTGATAAACTCTGAAGTTACATTTATTCATCAATAACATTATGATGTCTGATTTTGTCCCGTTGAATCAATCTGTCCAAATCCACCCAAGAAGAGGCATTGTTCGAGACCAGTTCATTTTCTGGCCCATTTATGGCAGCGTTTGCTAGGTAGTCTGTTGTCATGTTGACTTCGCGATAGACATGCTTAATTGTGTAGAATGGCAACCGATCGAGGTGCTCCCAAATCAGAGAAAGCCAGCTCTCCAAGTTCCAGCTATGCACAGATTTAGCTTTGATGGCGTTGACACATGAGATTAGTGAGTCGCCTTCAATCTCAACCTCCAAACAATTCTTCGCTATGCACATTCTAAGCCCCACTTCGACAGTTGTGAATTTAGCTTCA
This sequence comes from Sequoia sempervirens, assembly GCA_007258455.2. Lineage (NCBI taxonomy): Eukaryota > Viridiplantae > Streptophyta > Pinopsida > Cupressales > Cupressaceae > Sequoia > Sequoia sempervirens. Next base: position 170,894 of record VDFB02034324.1, on the reverse strand, counting down.
TTATTTGATCCCTCCTAAAAAAATTTTGACATGCCCCACACTAGATTGCCATTGGAGTCCCTGACAATGCATCCTATGCCGGACTTCCCAGGATTTCCCCTACTCGCACCATCAAAGTTTAGTTTTAATTGCCCAGTTGGGGGGTACCGCCACCTTGCCTCCACTCGCTTCCCATTGTTCTTTGTGGCGGGATTCACATAGTGCTTCGACATTTTTAATTTGCACCAAGCTCTCATTATGGTGTTGTCCCAACATGAGTACGGATCATTGGTTTGAAGCATAGCCCTGGTATTGAGTATCTCCATTATCCCTTGTTCAATACAAAACAATAGTTCTTTTGTGGTCCACTCGAGTATCTCCAAATTTTCCACAGTACTATCAAAGGTGAAACAACCCAAAGGTCACTCCAAAATGAGTTTACAAATGGGTGCGACCAACTTTTGAAGAATGAAAGAATATCCTCTTTCCTAACACTTTTCCAGCCAAGCTTCCCCATTAGCCAATCCTAACATCGAGAGGCGATCAGGCAATTGAGAAGTAGATGATTTGTGTTCTCTTCATTAGCTTTACACATGGGGCATCTACTTGGGCCAACAATCCTGACAACATGAAGGCGATCGCCTGTAAGGATGCGTTTGTGCAAGGATGTCCATGTGAAATCCCCATCCTTGGGGAGGATCACTTTATCCCAACAAAGCTTAACCGGCCAGTCACCACATTCCCTGCGTTCGTTTAGAAGTTGGTACCCAACCTTGATGGAGTATGTGCCAAATCTGGTCCTGCACCATATGATTTTGTCCTCCAGCTGGGAGAGGTGGAGTCTTCTGTTTCCTAATTCTGCCCTTAAGGCCGAGATGGCCTGCATGTTGGCAATCCCGTCTTCTATCATTGAGCAGTTCCAATTGTAGTCGCCATTTGGAAGTTTGGTCATAACATCCGAGACAACCCAATTTTCCATTTCAGGCCTGAGGTTGTGGAGCTCTACCAATGATTCAATTTCGTCCAATGGGCGGTATCCATTCCATGAGTCCACCTAAATTTAGCCAAAGATCCCCTGCCAATTTGCCATGTTAAGTGATCAGTGATAAGTGGGCAGCAAGACCAGATAAACTTCCAGACATGTGAGCTAGGGCGTGATTTTTCCACTATCAGAATCCATTTAGGCTCATTCGAATCCAAATACTTAGCTCGTAGGAGTCTACAGTGCGTTAGGAGTGGCGTAAAGTTTCCGGACCAACTTTGCACCTAATGCAATATTTTGCAGGTCGATATTTTTAATTGCAGCGCCACCCATCGATTTGTTTTCTTTGACTTTTTCCTAGTTCAATAGTGGAACGTGGTGGGACTCATTGGATCCTTCCCACATAAAATGTTTCATGATTTTGTTTATGTTCATCTCTGTTGACTTGGGAAGTTGTAGTGTGGACATTGAATATATGGGGATCACCGCGATGACAACCTTTATCATTGTGAGTCTACCGAACAGTGTGAGCCACTTTCCCTTCCAACGTGCATCCTTTTTTTGGCAGGATTCAATTATTCCTTTCCAATGCTCTGCATTTGTGGCACCTTGAAAGATTGGTACTCCTAAATAGGTGCATGGCAACTCACTCATGCAAAAGCCAAGCAGATTGATGATGCGACGTTGGACTTGTCTGTTGGTGTTAAAGAAGATGATTGTGGATTTTTCTTTATTAATCAGTTGTCCCGACTTAGATGTGGGGTGATCCCACAATAGTGGTTTACAATTTTTGGCCAAACTGGACACTGAAATTATTATTTTTAACTAAATCTTCACTTTTGGGCACCTATAGCGGCTAAACCGTGCGGAATTTGAAGATGATGCAAACTAGAGTTTCGTGAAATTTTGACTGTAGATTCTAAATATATTTTTTTCAATTTTTTTGGAATTATATTGCACTTCTTTTTCCATCTCCCTCGAAAACTAGTTTTTTTCATAAAACAACATTTTAAAAAAGTGACGCTCACCATATAACACATAAATTTTTTTCCATGAAGGATAAAATTCTAATTCTTTCAAATTTAGATTTGTAACTCTGATATCTAGTGCTTCCACTTGGTTAGATAGTTTTTTATTGAGTATTTTTTCTTTAATCAAGTTTCGAAGTCAAACCAATTATAATTTAGACATAGCGTGACCGTATAACACATAACTTTTTTTGTATGTATCAAAATTCAATTTTATTTTTTTGTTGGATCAAGGACTTCAATATTTGGTGCACTCATATTTTTCAAAATTTTTTTGATAATATGTTATTTTTCCACATGTGCAGAAAAAATAACTTGATTTTCAGTGAAAAACCTACATTCACAAGAAATAAAAAATAAATATAATAATCAAATTTAATTTAATTAAAATTATACTTTTTTGGAGGCTTATAATAAGGACTACATAATTACAAAAAATAAATTTTAAATGAATTCATTTGATCCCCCAAAAGGTAAATCAAATGTGGTTTTTTATCAACATTTTGATAGGTGTAAAGGAGACTCCATTATAGGTATGGTTTAAAAATAGCAAGGTTCTATCCAAGGGGGATTGGTCTAAGGTGTTTTGATCAAACCCTCTTCAATTGGAATCCTTTAAATGGAACTTTTCAAGGTTTAAATCATTATATTTTCTAAAAATATGTGATTTCATTAAAAATTAGGATCTCCCAGAAAGTGTAAACCACTATTGTGGCAACACCCTGTGTATAGGGATAAGATCCTCTTGATTTCCTGAGCTTCTTCCATACTTGCTTCACTGAACAACATGGTGTCATTCGCGAATTGTTGGTGCATTAGGGATATGAATTTTTTTGCAACTTTGATGCCTTTCCATCTGTTGAGAGTTTTGCTTTGGCTAATTAGGTGGCTCAGTGCATTCGCCATTAGGACAAAGAGGAAAGGTGAAAGGGTATCGCCTTGCCTCAGCCCATGAGTACTCTCAAAGTACCCATAGGGAGAGCCATTAATTAGTATAGAATATCTAACTGAAGAGATGCACTCAGATATCCAGTCAAGCCAATCATTTGCAAAACCATATGCTTGCAGAATTTTCATCAGAAAATGCCAGCTTACTCTGTCATAGGCCTTCCTGATGTCAAGCTTTAACATCATCGCCTTGCTTCTTTGTGTTTGTGTAGAGTGGATCACCTCATTTTCTATAATGATACCTTCAACAATCTATCTCCCAGGGATGACGCCAGTCTATTCTTGGGATATCAACTTGGCCAGAAAGGTCTTAAGCCTGTTGGCCATCGTTTTTGAAATAATCTTGTATAGTGTGTTGCATAGCGCAATGGGGCACACATTAGCAAAAGTGGTTACCATGTCTTTTTTCTTGATTAAGGCGATGTGGGTGTAGTTCAATTGTTTTAACATTCTTTTCTTCATCCTGTAGTCTTCAACTACACCCCACACCTCGTCGCCTATGAACTCCCAACAACGCTGATAAAAGAGTGCCTGAAAGCCATCGGGGCCTGGTGACTTGTTCGGATGCATTTCAAAGACAACCTTTCACACCTCTTCCTTCATAAATGGTGACATAATATATTTATTCATATCACTTGTAACCACGCTTGGTATGGCTGTGAGAATTTCAAAGATGTCAAACGGGTCAGGTTCATCTGCAGGGGCCAACAGGTACTTGAATTAACGAACACCTTCCCCTTGGATATCCTTCTCATTAGTGAGAAAAGAGCCATCGTCGGACTTGATGTTGTCTATGCATTTTTTTATCCGCCTGCCTTTAGCCAAGCTATGGAAGAAGTGGGTATTGGAATCGCCTTCTATTAGCCAAAGTTCTCTAGATTTGGAGCACTTAAAAAGCTCCTCTCTAGCAAGGATTTCTATGAGCTCAGACATCAGTGCCTTCTCCACTCAGTAATCCACTGCTATCATCCCTTGAACAATGACTCGTTTATTTAAAGCGTCCAAATTTGCTTCCAAATCTAGTTTCTTTTGAAAGATGTCCCCGAAAACAGTTTTATTCCATTGTTTGAGGTTTTCCTTTATTGACCCAAGTTTAGAGACAAACATGAAGCTCTTTGTCCCATGACCAAGTAATTTCTGAGTCCACCAATTTTTTATTGTTGGTATGAGCCCCTCATTTATGACCCACATTCATTCAAACTTGAAGCTACATTTTGCTGGGCGCTTGTCTGATTGGAGCTTCAGAGTCACAGGGTAGTGATTTGAGCCTGACATGGGTAACACTGAGGCTTCCCAAACAGAGTTCGAAGCCAGCCAATTTTCTGAGATGAGGAATCTATCGAGTCTTTCAGATATTTATGCCACACCTGTCCTCCTATTTGACCAAGTGAACCAACCATTCTTTGTATCGACATCCACCAAGCCATTCTATGTGACAAAGTGCTTAAAATCCTTCATTTCCTGAGTCTCATGAGTAACACCACCTCTTTATTCATTGGAGCAAAGGATGGCATTGAAGTCACCACCCAATATGATTTTCTAATCCTGGAGCCTAGCTATTTGGGCTGAGATTGCATTCCAAAGTCTAGCTTTGGCATCTGATCTTATTGGACCATATACATTGAAAAGGGAAAAAGAAAGGTTAAAGCTGAGCATCCTTACCTTACAATGGATAAAATTAGCTTCTTGGCTAATTAGTGTGATGTAGGCCACCAACGGGTTCCATAGTAACATCAAACCACCAGAGCTACCAATGGCCTCTGAGAAGAGACCTTGCCATCTTCTGCACCTAGAGATGAGACCTTCAGCCTCTTTTTCACCTAGTTTTGTTTCATGTAACATTAATATATCTATTTTCAGGAGTTCAAGTTGACATTGAAGCAAGCATCGTTTGTTAGGGGCATTTAGGCCCCTGACATTCCAAATGGTAGCCTTCATTGGTCCTCAAGGGAGGAGACACCCCCCTTGGATCTAAGTAGGTATTCTTTTATGTTTGGTAGACCTTGCTCTTTTGCCACTTCTTCCCTCTTCTGCTTGCTAGTTTTTCTTCCCACCTTTTTACCAGTGCTTGTCCCCAGGTCCTAGAGGGCCAATTGGCTAATGTGTCTTGGTTCTGAAATCCCGACCCCATCACCAATTAACTCTTCATCATTTGTTGATTCAATAGAAGAGTCAGGCCCCTCCATGATGGCATTGTGAACTAGTGCGCCTTCCAAAACCCCCTCTCTAGCCGCATCCTCATCCTTCAGGTCAGAAGGCTTGGTCTGGACAACAGGAGCACCTTGCTCTTCCACATATACCTCCCCTTCCTCCAGCTCCAAAATAGTCAAGGTTTGAGTGGGGTCCCTTGCAGGATCTAGGCTGGTCTCTACAGGATTAAACCTTAGATGATAATGGTCCACAGCCAGAACATGGGTCTTCAATTCTCTGTCTTCCATAATCCTTCCAACAACACTACACGGTGTTTGTCTCTCCAACGACATTAAGGCCAATGTGTGTAGGTTTTTCCCTAGGTTCAGGGCATTCTCCATTACATTCCCACCCCCATAGTTTGCAAAGTCATTGCTTCTGACATCCTAGTGTTGTAAATGCGTAGATGAGTTTGCAAACATTACCTTTTCTAGTGGGTAAATCAGACAATGACAATCGAAGTGATCCCTGCTACCACAGTTAACACAGAAGAATTTCCATTGCTCTAGCTCAATAGGTTGTTCCCATGTGCCACGACCCGACTTTAGATGTAGGATCCTTGGTAGAGTTCAGATGGAGATTAGTTTCATCCGCACAAAGAAAGCAACATCTCCTCCCCCAGCGTCCAGTTCTAGAACAACTCCAAGCTTAGAACCAATCTTCCGAAGGCATTCGACATTCCAATGCTCCAATTGGAGATTGTAGAGCCGAATCCAGTATTCCTCCTTGGTAGGGGTCATGCACTTTGGATTGAAATTCGGTGTCCACTTCTCTATATAGATCAAGTGGCTTCCCATTCTCCAAATCTGGTGGGAGAGGACCTCAGACCTAATTTGGTGATTTTTGAATTCCACCATAAAGAAGCCTCTCGGGAGAAAGGTAATTGTGGATACAGCCGCCTAGGACTAAAGAATCCAGTCTCGGATGTTGCACCTAGGGGGGTTGTGCCCTATGACTTTCCCAATGAGAGCCTGATCCTCCAAGGTCTTTACCTCACCCTCAACAACCCCTAAGATGTTTGCTTTTAAGGGTTGTTTCAAATACTCTAGAATTCTCCAATCCCCTGGGTCTCCCCCTATTTCTCTTGTTTCCTTTTGCTTAGGGGGGCGCTTAACAAGCCTGCGTTGTTGCTACTCCAAATTTGGATTTTGAATCGCCTCTTGCTCCCATGAGTCCATCTTTCGCCTACCAAGCAGAAAAGCATTGGCACCAGTCAGAAAGGGTTTGAGGTGCCAGTCATCCTCGAACCAATGCCCACCATTTCCCATTGCGGGCTTTCCCACCTGATTTTGCACTTGTGTCTGCCATGCCACAAAGGCCTTCTTTCCCTTTCGATCCATCCAAGGTTCCTACCCTGCTTTGAGCCAGATGTCCTTCTGTGGGATCACCTTCTCTGCCTCCATCGCCCATGAACTATCGAACTCGCGACCTCTACTCATCTTCTCTCCAAATATTATTAAATATTTTTATAATATGTTTATTTTAAATTTATTTATAGATATGAAATTCAAATATTTTAGCAAAATATTTATAATAATATTGGTTTAAGTGTTTGTTTATTTATTTATTATTAAATAATTTTATAATATATATTTTGAATTTATTTATAGAAATGAAACTCAAATATTCTAACAAAATGTTTATAATAATGTTGGGTCTAAAAAATTGCTATTGAGAAAAGTGTTAATTCCTTGTCATAGATGTTGTATTTTAACATGAGACCTTTAAAAGTTTTTTAATGATAACATACAAGTCTTACCCTTGCAACAATGTTTCACTCATAGTATAACTAATTGCATCCATCTTTGCCTTTGAAGTTATATTTAAATTATGTAAAGTAAGGACTAGTGTCATACTTATCTTTTCTACAATTCTTCAAATACACACTACTATCTATCTCCCTATGGAAGTTCCTTCCTTTTCTCATTAGTGCAGGAAATGACATTCCAAACTATTTTTAACTCTATCTAATTTTGCGTTTCATAGCACCTAAATGAGACTCTTCTCTTTTCCCTCTTTAAGTTTTGGTTTTTATTCAAAGATCAAGAGTTTTGATTTTAAGCCTAGCCATTACCAAAACATCAATAGTGGGTGATATGTTAGTTTAATAACTTATTATTTTTCCATAATCTATCTTAGTGTCTTGATCATATTTCAATATAATAACTTTCTTTTTCCATCATGTATCTCACAACTGTGAACAATATTAGAGTTTTTGGATCCTCATAGACATGCCCATTTACATTATTTTATTAATTTTCACTCTATGTTATTGGGTTTGTTGTGAATCTAGCTTGTGTTGGGATTAGTTTGAACTTGGTATAAATGGATTGATTTAGTGTAAAGCTATATAATAGCTCCAAAGTGGAACTTAACCTTGAAGCTTTGTTTTAGTGCTTTGATGGGTTAATCTAACATCTTTTTTAGCCACTTAATTAGCTTGTGATTTAAGCTTTTCTATGCATTTCTAAACCTTAAAGTTTGGGCAATGTGATAGAATTTATGATCTTGACAAGTGGGATGACTAAAAATAAATGACTCTAACAACTATATTTAGTCTACTTCTTTGACAAAACATCTTTCTTTGTTGCTTGCCTAAAAAAAATTTCCTTGAATTTTTCTTTAATATCCTAAGTTGCATATAGTAATTGCTTCATCGCTAGAATTCATTGGATGCTAACTATATTTTTATCTACTTTCTCCTTTGAATCTAAATGCATTATGCTCTCCAATAGGAACTCGATGCTTGTTTCACTTTTTTTTTTTTTAAATCTCCATCATTAAATAAAATATCTTATTATCACTGTAATATTAAATCTTATTTATATCTTTGTTTCTTTTAACTCATTTTTTAATTTTTCCTAAAATAAATATTTTGAAGACTAGTTATGTTCATTTTTGTCTCTCTTGTCCGTGAACTCCTTAAAACTTCTTCCTATAAATCATTTTCTTAAGAAAAACTTTCTTATAACCTAATTCTATTACATCATTTGATAACTTGTGGCTATATACTATTATATAATACTAGTCAATTGAAAGAGGGTTTTGATGTAGATAGAGGTGTTGATGCATGAACGACTTCTTTCCTTTCACATGATTAGGTGGATACTTACACAACAAAAAACTTCATATACACTAGAGTTTGAAAGCAATAAAAATTGACTAATTGCAATCAGTGTGATCTATCCTTTTTAACAAAAAAACATCAATTTTGACACACAGAAGTTAGCATTGTGACTCCTTCCTTGTAGTTGATCTGGAGATTGTTGAGTGTCTATTCTTGACAAGGTTGCCAACTTCTATGGAAAACTTGTCCCGCTTGGCTAGTCTTAAACTCGAAAGATGCCAAGAGTTATATGAGATGCCATGAGTTTCCTTAAAATAAATAAAATAGAAGGTTTAATATTTGACATCACTGGAGAAGTTGCTTGTATGGTCATGCTAGGTATAGATAGTTTTAGGGGAACAGAGAGACTACAGATGCTGACTATGAGAGCAGACAACATATCAGCTTTTGAACCTTGCATTCAAAGTGGTTGTTAAAAATATGAAACTCTTAATTCTCTAAGAAAATTGTTTTAACTATTGTTGTTTATAGATTTGATTGTGTGTAACGACATTTTAGATCACATTCTATGATCTATTATCAAGATAGTAGAGATATTAGTCTTTTGCATTTTCAACAAAATTCTATAAGCTCTCTAACATCTTGATTATGGATTACAGAATGTGATCTATAAAGTTAATTAAAATACTCACACACAATCAAATCCAAAAACTTAGTTATGTTCATTCTCAACTCTCTTATTTGTGAACTCCTTAAAACTTCTTCCTATTAATCATTTTCTAAAGAAAAATATTATTATACATATACACTTGTTTCATAGATTAGAAATGATAAAATATTATGACAATTATTTGATACAAAAATAATGGTAACTTCCAATGTAATTTATGACCTTATTCTATTACATCATTTGATAACTTGTGGCTATACTATTATATAATACTAGTCAATTGAAGGAGGGTTTTGATGTAGATAGAAGTGTTGATACATGAACAACTTCTTTCCTTTCACATGATTAGTTAGATCTTTACACAACAACAAACTCCATATGCACTAGAGTTTGAAAGCAATAAAAATTGAGTAATGTGCAATCAATGTGATCTATCCTTTTTAATGAAAAAACATCAATTTTGACACACATAAGTTAGCATTGTGACTCCTTCCTTGTAGTTGATCTACTATTTTAGGAATTCCATGGTGAGACCCAATGTTCACGTTAGTAGTAGGTTTATTTTTCTATGCAAATAATTATTATCTTCTCTAGTATTTTTCTAGGAGCTCTGATACACATTAGAAAAATCAACTAGCATCTACATTTGCATAGTTAATAAATAAATAAATAATCATATTATTGAATTGATTTTCAATGTATCACGATATGGATTTTATAAATCTTTTTCAACTAACTTCACAAACTAAGTTATTCTTATAAGAATGCAACTAATTGTTTAAATACTAATAATTAATAAACCACAAGTCACTAAAGTTACTTTTTTAACATACCTTAATATTCTAGTAACTTCTCATGTCATATCTTTATTTTTTAATAGAAAAAAAAATTGGGGACCATTGTTTGGGGCTGCCAACAATTCTATACAATGCAATACTCATTATACACTACCATTACCTATTTAAATAAAACTTTACACAAATTTCCAAATGTGAAAGGTGTAGATTCAATCCACAAAAATTTGGGAAATTTTATAAATAACTTACACCTGTTGGTGTGTTTGTCATTGATGTCAAAGATACGTGGTTTGGTGTGTTATTGATGTCTAAGATACATATTCATTCATCTCAATGCTAGTGCAAAGGAACTTGAGGAACTTGGCATTGTGTCATATTCAAAGGAGAAAGATATCATAGTTCATGGTATTATGGTATTCATTCATCCTTTGTTTCATGTATGGTGTTCAAGAATTCACAAGATCATGTTGATGCAAAAGTGTCAAAGGTACTATTGGTGCAAAATGCAAAGGTGTTATGGTTCATCTCATTATTTCATGGCAATTCATCATTGTTCATTTCATGGTTCATCTTGTGATTTTGAGGGTTTGATGTCAAAGGCATGTCATCATTCAATCAAATATATTGAGTGGTGTTGATAGGTACTTTTCAAAGGTATACAATGGAAAAGGTTTGCATAAAGACATGATTGATGAATGAAGAGATTGTTTATTAAGGTCTTCCTATCCTTATGATGGTCAAGGTTCTAAATCCAATTGCATACACCTCTTTAAAGTTCATCTTCTTTGTCAATGTCAAAGATAATATGCTTTGCATCTAAAACTCTTGATGACTAGCAGAGATCATGAACAATCACATGATTAGCAAGTCTATGGAGTTTTCAAGATTGATTAGGATTCCTTATTGCTTGCAATCTTGTTCTAAACCCTAATCACGTGCAAGGTAAATGAAAACTTTTCTTTTGTTATAATTTAAAGATGACTTGCTATAATAGGATAAAAGTCACTTAAGTGACTAATTGAGGGTTTCAAATACATTGTTTACCAGCCACTACTCTTAGGGTTAACCAGCTTGGGAGGTGCTTAATTCATTTTAAACCACCTAAAAAAATCAATGGTTGATGTTTAATTCACATCATAGTGAGTTTTGAATTTGGAAATGGTTACTCCTTGATGATCAAACTTTGACATGCATTTTGAAGCTTTCACCATTTGAATTAGTTAACACAATTTTATAACTGTATTACAACAATTTGATGGTTTTAAGGAGTTTTCCAATGCATTGAGAAGGTTGGAATCATTTTTTGAGCTTTATCGAAATTTTATGAAGACCTTTATATTGTAGCTTTAAGAAGAAAAACCATGAGGGATATTTAAAGAACATAATACCAAAAGTAGCAGAGACAGTCTTTTTCCAGTTAGTCAGGCATGACCACCACCACGACCTCTACCACAAACCCGACCTCAACCTCTAGGCATCTTCCTACACAACACCACCGAAGGACAAGTCTCAAATTACAAGGTGAAGATGACGAAAGGGGAAAAACATAAGCTCAAGAGTCTAAGCACTAGGACAACATAATGGGCTCATATGAAACTAGAGTACCCAGTGTTAGAATTTGGGCTCTAATACTAGGTGTAACACCCTGCCAAGGAACCCCAAAGGATGACACAACCATAGCAAAATAATGGAACATTTTTTTTTATAAAAAATAACAGTGAAAAGAATAACATCACATAACATATCATACATTCTAATCCTAAGTCGTTTAAGGTTCCCTGACTACACTACTAACATATCTATTAATAAAAAACTATAATCATTTCATTAACAACTATGCTAACATAATTTACCTAATATTCAAGTCCATTTTAAACCATAACATTAAATAATTAAACAATATGAATCTCCATAACATGTCATCAGATAAACAACATTAAAGATAATTTATAAATAACTAACAAATATGCATATATAAATTCCATTACATGAGAATACATCATAATATGTTACATCATTACATCGATTACAATAATACTTCCCTAAATACAATTGGGAAGAATACATCAAATTACATCAAATGGTAAAACTGATATACAAGTCCAATACATGTACATAAAAGAATGTCTCCTCGAACTAGAATATGAACTAGAATTTGCTACATAGAGTACAACCTCCATGCACTCAAACAAGCAGCAAGGAAACCCAATGGAGGAAAAAGCACCAAACTCCCAACCATGTGGAACCTAAGGTTCACCCCCTGTGCTAGGAGATAACATAAGGTCCCACTACAAACAAATGGCAATCAAGAAGACAGTAGGCTAACATAAACAAGGGATATACAAGGCTCCAACACAACACTACAACAACATTAACATCACATACAACACATCCATCGCTTCCAAAGGCACACCCACAATAAAAAGGAAAACATAACTAGGGAATGCTAGATTGCAATAGGGAAGAGTGTCATCACATGGTCCTGGCATGGGTTGTCCTGAAAATCTCTCACTAGATATGACAACCCCCATCTATGGTTGTCCTAACATTCTCTCACTAGACACCGGCCCCATAGGGTGACACATGTGGAATCAACATTCATTTTGTGAGGACAAGGAAGTTGATCATGCCAACGAGGCCTTCTCAACCCATCCTTATCCTAAATGAGCACTGCAAGCATGGGTGAGGCATCCAATTATCTTGTTTAATGTGAGATCTACCCATCCGCCTAATTCATTTTACGTTATCATTGTATTAAGAAACTCCCCAATGGGTTGTCATGATAGTCTCTCACTAGACGATGGCCCCCATTGAGGGCCACTCCCCCTACTTGCAACTAGTAAACCCTACAAGACCTATAAGGAATTTACCATCTTGCAACTTAACACAATCACATGAATGCAACCTTAGTACAAGGCATAGACCCTCTCGCACACATATCACAATCACAAGAATGCAAACTCAATGCAACGAATAGACCCTCTTGCACACATATCAAGCACATTACCAACCACTTCAAAATGAAACAATCATACAATCATACATGTAAAATTACTCCCTCCTAACCCCCTGAAAGCTGACCTTAACCACTTAGCACAAAAGACTCCCACTTAAAACAATAACCCAAAATCACCTTAGTATCACTAATCAAACACATTATTAAAGCAAGAACACAAATAACCAATGCAACCATGAAATCAACATATAATAACAAATCATCCATTAACTGATTATGAAAGAAATTATCATATTAAAAGAGATAATCTAAACCAATCTTTTACATGTATATTCTTCCAGTTACTAATCAAAAGTAAATCAACTTTTGCCTTATTAATTCCCAATTTATTTATTTGACACAATTATTTAATTTTAAAGGGCAGCAATATTCTTTTACTTTAATTACCATAATGTAAACATATACATATATAAATTATAAACTAAATTGTTGCTTCCATATAATAAATAGATAATAATGTGATCACACTTTATATGCAATACATATATAAATACATACATACATACATACATACATACATACATATATATATATATATACTGTTGGAAATAGGATTTCATTTAATTGTAATCCTAAACATTATTTATTTCATGTATCTCCTAAGTCCTTAGAATGTGTTCATTAACACTAGGATTAATAAGAGATTAATATTTGATGAAATAATCATGTTAATTGACATTTGTTACTAATTCTAAATGTTAGGAGCATGTGAGGGCGTCCATTATGAGTTCCTAAATAATAGGGGCACATGGGGCACCCACATGGTAGGTGACACTCACCTTGAGTTCAGTTAACTATTCAGAATAAGAGATAACACTTCTGAATGCATGTAAAGATTCCAGGAGTTATGGTTTGATGTTTGCATGCATGAAGTTCAGTTTAGTTCAGTTTAGAATTAGTTTAGTTTAGTTCAGTTCAGTTATGGTTCAGTTATCTTCAGTTAGTTTTAGTTGAATGCTATTTGAATTCAGTTAACTTGGAATGCATGGCTAATGACTTGAGTTGCATGACAAATAATACGGACTACCTCCAATTAACAGGGGATGACCATTCTTGCATGAATGGTGTTGATTAGATGTTTCAATTAACAAGAAATGACTTGGAGCCAACTTGGGCACCCAAGTTGTCTTCTTGGAATTACCTCATTTGCATGTTCAGATATTTTTGAAGGAACAGTTAAGTGGGACCACTTTTGGGCACCTACTTTGAGGATGAAGCCTTGAATATACTTATAGAATAGAGGTTGAGTTGCTACTTTAGTTTGGGATTCCCAAATGCATGAAGATGAGGATTTGACATTATTCTTCACAACATAACTCTATTCGCATGAGATAGGCGTACCTTTTAGGGATAGGCTTGAGCATTGTAATTGTAACTCTTGTGGAGTTTACAAAGTTTATTAAAGCCTATATATCTCAAGCAAGTTGAAGAGAGTTGTATCAATTTTATTGCAAGTTGTGAAGAATTGGTGAAGGAAAAAGAGGCATTCTTAAGAAATAATATGAGCTATTGTAATCTACTTCAGATATTGTATAATAGATTAATTCTTGGTGGAGTTTTTTCCCGAAAGGGTTTCTCCATGGTATATGCTTGTGTAATCTTTCTAATATCATGTCTACTTCTTGTATCAACTTCTATCTACATTCTACAAATAGTAAAGTGGATTAATCAGATAATCACCCACAAAGAACAAGTATCAAGAGGAAAATTTTATTTAGATTAGCAATATTAAGGTTTTACAAAGTATTAAGCTACGAAAACACCTCAATTTTCAATATTTGGTATTAGAGCTAAGGTTGGGTAGAGTATTGGGATGCCTTTCTCTTAAAATATTAGAGGTTTTTTGGCTTAGTGGGAGCTTTTATTATTTTTGTTATTTGCTGATTTTGGAAAATAAGTTTGTTACAAGAGGTATACATTCTTGCTTTAGAGGATGTTTATCATGTGTCATTGAGAGCTTGGATTCATAGGTTTGGTGTGAGCTTAAATGACAAAAATGTGGTTTTGATTATGTGCATCATGATGCCATGGGATTGGTCAGTATCACTGTTTAGTGGGAGCATTTGGAAATGAAGTGGATTATTGGTTGTAGGATGGTTTTGTTATAATGTCATGGTATACTCTTGATTAGCAGTTTAGATTTTTGGTATGGAACATGTTATGATAATTTTGATCATGAGGAAATGTCTAAAATTCCATATACTTTTGAAAGTGATGGTTTGATGTTTATCTTGTTGCCATGTATAGCTCAGTATCATAGTTCAGTGGGAGCTTTGGTAAGACAGAGTAACCTTCATGGAGAGGATGGTAGTCACAATGCCATGTGTAACTCGGTACCACAGTTTAGTGGGAGTTGTTGGTAGTGACATGGATGCACCATTGGTAAGGTTATCTTCATGTGATTTGGGATATGGTTTTTTATTGGTTTAGAGTGTTGCTATTATGTCATTGTTTACTCTTGATATGCATTTAGAGTTTGGCATATTACATGTTCTCTTGAGACTAGGATGTATGTTATGGTGTGATATCCTAAGAGGAGATGGTTAGATCATGGATGCCATGTTTATGTTCCCAATTCATGATTGGAGATTTGACATTGATCTTGTGTAATTCTCTTAAGTATTGGGTACATTAATCATTTGCTTGATTACTTCATGAAAGTGTTGTGTTGCATTTGGAGTTTGGCATGGATTGGTTGGTTACAGGTCCTCATGGATACTTGGAAAAATAGGTGAGGCTGGAGTTATCTTATGGTAAGAGATATTTGTTGGAATGGTTACTTGTAAGAAAAAAAAAATCAACAGAAAAGACCGAGGAGCCTACACCTTGGTTGAATGTGAGTTCAACACACGCGGTAGTTTAACATGCCTCCAAAGAGGCAGTTTGGATACAGAGGCTTGGGAACGGTATTGGTTTGGTTGATAATGGGAAGGTATTAATTGAGAAAGTTGACACTTTAATTAATGTTACATATTATCTTATGAAACTAGATAATTTCTCTTGGTTTTAATCATTTGCTTGGAAGCTTCATGACTATGCAGGTTGCATTTGAAGTTGGCATGGATTGATTAGTTAGGTGCGGGAAGGCCATTGGCCTTGAGTTTTATACTTGTTTTATATTATTCCTTGTTTATAATAATTGCAATGTATAATGTCAAATGGGAGAATGTTGGAAATAGGATTCCATTTAATTGAAATCCTAAATATTATTTATTTCATGTATCTCCTAAGTCCTTGGAATGTGTTCATTAACACTAGGATTAGGAAGAGATTAATATTTGATGAAATAATCATGTTAATTGACATTTGTAATTAATTCTAAATGTTAGGAGCATGTGAGGGAGTCCATTATGAGTTCCTAAATAATAAGGGAACATGGGGCACCCACATGGTAGGTGACACTCACCTTGAGTTTGAATTCAACTATTTAGAGTAAGAGATAACACTTTTGAATGCATGTAAAGATCCTAGAAGTTAGGGTTTGATGTTTGCATGCATGAACTTCAATTCAGTTCAGTTTAGATCAGTTCAGTTCAATTCAATTCAATTCAGTTCAATTTAGTTTACTTTAGTTTAGTTTAGTTTAGTTCAATTCAGTTCAGTTTAGTTCAGTTATCTTTAGTTAGTTTTAGTTGAATGCTAGTTGACTTTAGTTAACTTGGAATGCATGGCTAATGACTTGAGTTGCATGACAAATAATAGGGACTACCTCCAATTAATAGGGGATGATCGTTCTTGCATGAATGGTGTTGATTAAATGTTTCAGTTAACAAGAAATTACTTGGATCCAACTTGGGCGCCCAAGTTGTCTTCTTGGAATTATCTCCTTTGCATGTTGAGATATTTCTGAAGGATTAGTTAAGTGGGACCACTTGTGGGCACCTACTTTGAGGATGAAGCCTTGAAGATATTTACATAACATATGTTGAGTTACTACTTCATTTTGGGACGCCTAAATGTATGAAGATGAGGATTTGACATTGTTCTTCATGACATAACTCTGTTTGCATGAGATAGGAATACCTTTTAGGGATAGGGCTTGAGCATTGTAATTGTAACTTTTGTAGAGTTTACAAAGTTGATTAAAGCCTATATATCTCAAGGAAGTTGAAGAGAGTTGTATCATTTTTATTTCAAGTTGTGAAGAATTTTTGGTGAAGGAAAAAGAGGCATTCTCAAACAAGAATTGGAGCTATTGTAATCTACTTTAGAGATTGAATAATAGATTAATTCTTGGTGGAGTTTTTTCCCGAAAGGGTTTCTCCATGGTATATGCTTGTGTAATATTTCTAATATCCTGTCTATTTCTTTTATCAACTTCTGTCTACATTCTACAAATAGTAAAATGGATTAATCAGATAATCACCCACAAAGAACATGTAACAAAAGGAAAAGCTTATTTAGATTAACAATATTAAGGTTTTACAAAGTATTAAGCTAAAAAAATGCCTCAATTTTCAACATATACACCAATTTATCCATAATTGAATGCCTTTTAAATTATTTTTTTATCAACTAAAATGTGGTGTATATGCATTAAAAGAACCTTCTAGAAAGCATATCAAATAAGACTCAATATGAAGCATGAAGTATAAGTCATATCCAAGGAAATAAAATTTAGCATGCAAAATTAAGTATAGAGAATCATAAAATGAAGCCTTCAAGGTAAATCAAAGCCTATAGTATAGTATAGAAAATGTAGAATGAGGGGGCGATCATGCAGCCTCAACTAAAATACAGACTTCACTAAGGTAAGGCATCGAATGATATATATATATATATATATATATATATATATATATATATTCGACTGTGGTAAAGACAACAAATCCATCAAAATAACCTAAGCATTCACTAACAATTATAATCTTAGACAATGAAAAATCCTCCAACCATAATGTCATAAAATCGCTACCCACCAAAACTGTGACCAACTCAGATAAAAGAAACAAAGAATGTGATGACAGCAAGCTAAGAAGACAAGCACAATCAGTTCCAAGAAGGAAGCATAATCATCGACCCTTGACATGAAATAAATCAAAGACTCTAAATATAGTTCAGATGCAACGAATTGGTGTAAATCAAAGGCTACGACATAGTATGTAAGATGTTGGGGAAAAAGAACGAATTTACAACCTCTACAAACACAGGCTCCCAACCAACAACATACTCGTCGACTTACATAAAGTTTAAATACTAACATAATGCAGATATGATGATTTATGTTTCATCGAAGGATTAACACAAATAGAATAAATAGAATTATAAAATATGTAATATGTATATTCAAATAATTTGCAAACAGTTACAGACAACACCGAAGGCAATGCAACAACCATAATGATTGGATTAGAAAATATCAACATTGAGCATGAGGCACAGAGATAGTACGCAGTTTATACAATGGATTCACCATATACAATAATGTGAGAAAGAATGTCAGTGAAATGTATAGCCATCGGTTGCATAAAATTATCTAAGCCATGCATTCCAATCCAAGCAATAACAAGGGTGCGCTCCAAAAATGGTTTGCTGAAGAGGCTAAAACAACTTTCAAGAAAAAGACAAACGACTGGGAGGAATATTTCGACACCATAATAAATATCAAGATCAGAATATGAACAAGATAGATTTTGCAAGGAAACAATAGAAATCTTAGAATTTATGAAGCATTCAGAAACACATTCAAATAATCAAGCAATCGTTCTCAACAAATAGAGAGAGAAATGATTCAATTTACATTAATTTGAGAAACGAACAAGAACAAACAAAATCAATTTGGATTCCAATGTTGGTTGAGATGAAAATCCGGTGCCAAGATCAATCTTTTGTAGCAACAACAACTTCTTCGAAATCACCAATCAATCTTTCCAAAGATTCCCAATAATTTTTTTCTAGAATCAATCAATAAAATACCATTGTTTTTACAGAAATTTTCTTGCAGATCAATTATTCCTTTTCTTCTCGGAAACCAAAAAAATCCATAATCATGCAAAATCTCTCAAAAAGATAATTTTTTACCAAAAAGAAGAGTTGTTTGATTTTTGAAAACAAAAATCCAATAAAATATCTAAAATCTTTCATTAAAACATCAAGTTTCTTTTCGACAATCAGTTTGAAACTATGCATGTGCTCCAGGAAAAATATTTCTATCTTTTATAATGTTTTTACTGTTTATTAATTGAAACATTCCATTATAATATTTTATCACACTTTATTACAATTTAATTTATTTGATTTTATTTAATATTACATTGCACTTTTAAATTTATTATAAACCATAATCATTAATAAACATATTTATATCTAATTACCAAAGTACTTATTGCTTAAGAATTTAATTTAATCAATAAAATAACCAAGAACAACATTTATCAAACAATTTTAAATTAAACAACCAAATATCAATAACAATTACCTATACATAATCAGGGTCGAAAAACAAGACCAACTGACCACAACAACTAACAATGTTGATGAGGTAACAGACTTGATACTCGTCCTCTTCAAGGATGATGGCTAGGGTAGCGGACCATATGTTATCTCTAAACAATTGTTCCATTGGGTTTGAGGCACACTCAAACCTACTAATTCAGGTGGAGTTGATGCCTAGTATCTGCAACCTACAGCACACAAAACGGTCAAGCATATACATAATCATACAATCAGGAACACCATGAAAGGAAATCACAGTGTAGCAGGGTACTCACAAGCGAGTAATGCCGCACTATCCCTTTCACCAAAACATATCAAACAACCAACCACATCAACTCATAACAATCAGTTACATAACAAACAAGGTAGAACAATCACCAAATAATCGCATAATAACCATGATCAGATAATCACATAATGTTCACGATATGATTAATCCACATACTCAAATAATTCCATATAACAGTCATAACATGTGCATAAACTCAAGTAATAGAAGTATCACCAAAGTATCATCAAAATATAATTATATCAGTAAGTCCAACATCAAACAAAGTGTCACAATGTCTAATCCTAAGAAGAACAACTACCAGTCTAATAGAGAATAGTACGAGGGGCACTACATTTATACTACATAATAAGGACTCACAACAAATCTAGGTATCTGATTTACTGGAAAAGTATAGTCAACATTAGAGCCAAGATAGAGATGGAACATACAAATACAATAACATTTGTAGATTATTCAGTCTTGAGAGTTTACAATAAGATATGCAAACTAACACATCTGCCCCAACAATGTGAGCAAAAAAATTCAAACCCCTCATTAAATTAAAGTCACATGAGACAATTACTAAATGTAACATTTCAATATTATGTGAATTAGTTGGTGTTCTTGTAGTGTATCAAATTATGTAATTATGAGTTGGCATTTCTATGTAGTTTCAAGTCAATCTTCATTGAACCATATTATGTATGTTCAAATCTAGATGATTTGTGACCAACTAGATAATGAAAGCCAACTATTAGAGCTACGTTTAGATTCAAAGCATATGTGCATATACAGTCATTTCACTAACGTAGCAATGTTGTTATAAGTACAATAGTATTTGATTCTTAATTTCTCAAGCCTAATCTTGTAGAATTTATGAAAGAAGAAATTGTAATGTGCTACTTGATTAGAAATTAAATAACAACCAAGAGAGGAAGAGAGAAGAATTAAGAACACTATATTTATCCCCCAAACCCTCCAAAGAGAGGAAAAAAATATTGTGGTAGTAGCAATTGTCTACTACATATATTATGTAGAAAATTGTCATGTATTCAATGAGTGTACAAATGATAGGATAAAATATACCCCTTGTCCCATTCAACAAGACCTTGGCTATGGATGCAATCCATCCCTTTCTCCATTAGCTATCTATCTCTATTATTTTCCTATGCTTCCATGCTCCTTTCCTTGTGCTTCTCACCTCTTAGAAAGAAAACATAATTGTTCTCCTTAATTTGAAAGAAGAAGACACAAGATACATTTTGTTCCCTCCTCCATCAATCTAGGTAGATACAAAAATACAATTTTTCTCCCATGCCCATTTTGCAAACTAATACAACTTCTTATTTATAGATTCCCATGCACAATAGAGTTCTCCTAGGTCCAAGAATAAATTCCATCAACATAGGAAGTTTCCTTCACAGAGTTGATGGACTTGTAGACTAGAACAAAAGTAATGTATCTCCTTGTGAGTGGACTAGAGTGTGTTGTAAGGAGGCACTATGTAGAGATTGAGAATCTTAAGAGTTTCATGATTATGAATCTTACAAACAACCTTTTGTTTGGTAGCACTCCAAAGAAACTCTGGGAGTTAAAGAAGCTTAAAATATTGGATAAGATACACTGTTGAATTTCACACATGACCATGTATGTGGGGGATTGAGCTTCAGTTTCCAATATCAGAGGCCCATTGATTTTACCACTTGAGCTCAAATTGATGACATAGCACTTCTATCCCTTAACATCACTGTAGTTGTGAATTTATTTTCCAGTGGCAATGGTTGAGGAATATGCTTAGTTTATCTACAGGTGGACAGGAGAAATTTCTCTAGAATGAGTTTTTGACTCCAAGAATATTTTAATAGATATACCATTCATTGTACTATTGGTTCTTTTGTAAGATTTTCCTATTCTTTTGAAATTTAGATGCTTTTACTTACAATGGCTATTTAGTGATAGAATGACTGTGTTGGATTTAGTTTAATATGTTTTATAATCTAAATTGATCATCATAATAATTCTTATAGGTGTGATTCAAAATTTTATTCCTGCAAATTGAAAAATTGGTCCCAATCAGTAGTGTCCCTTCAATAAATCCCTAAAATCGATGTCAATAACTCCTTGAAATCAATACCAATAACTAAACATTGTAACTCACAAGGCGGTCATGTATCAATTTGTATTTAAATTAGTACTCCTAGGGAGTGTCATGATAGTCACTATTGACAAATTGCAAGTCTTGGAAATTTGTAGCAAATGCATATAGGATTTAGGATTTATCTCAATCTTATAGTAATAGGTGGAGAAAATATTGGGATCATTGGACTTAGCCCTGGACAAGCTAGCGTTAAGTCCATCTTAAGTGGTTTTGAAACTAGTCCTTGTAACTTCAACTAAGATTCAGTTTTTGTTTCAAATTTTTTCAAATGTGAAGAAATTCTTTTGTTTCTAGTTAGTATAGGCAATCAATTTTCTCAATGGAGAAGATTCTAGGATGTAGGATCACCTTGTAAAGATTTATCTTAACTTCATTGATCTGAGATGCTTTAAAAAGAAATTATCTATTTTTCAGTAAAAATGTGTTCAGTGTGATTTTTAAGTATAGAATGGTCTAAGTTTTTGTTAAAGTTGCATGGAATATTTCTAAAGAACGCTCATATTCCCAATACTTTGTGTCTACACAAGTGCAATTTCCTGCAATTTATTGGTTCTTGGGATTTTTTTAATTCCAGAAGCTCCACGATGGTTGATAAGATTTAATGAAATTAGATTCTCTTTTAATGTGGTTTTGAGTTTTAATTATTAAGAGATTGACATATTTCATGATTTCTAAAACTTTTCCTAGTTAATCTATGTTTATGGGATACAGGCTAAGATTGGTAAAGATTTAGACTTTGAAGCTTCCTTACAAACACTTCGTGGGTTTGAATCTGATGTTTCCCTTGAGGCAACTGAAATTAGGGTAATTATTTCACCTAAAATTTGATCTTCCATTTATTTCCTTTATGTCATGTCCTTATTGTTCTATCAAAATAAAAATAGAGAAAAAATATCCTTACCATTCTTTTTGGCTTTGTATTTGGTGGTCCAAGTAGAAAGAAACATCTATACCATTTTTCATTTACCAGACTGAATTTGACTATGTTTTGGCTATAAATTTTGAAGACAAGAAAGTTTCTTGTATGATTTTAGATTCATATGAATTTTTGAAGTTGATAGAGATTTACAAAAATGTAGAGGAGAGAAACAAAAGAATGTCCTTTTGTTTGAATTGTTTTCCAATTTAAGGTGAAAATTCATGAGGTTGGTGAATAGAGAGTAAGATCAAGATTTGGTTGGACTTTATTTGGATTGAATGTGAAAATTTTGAAACTAGTGATGTTTTGGTGAACAAATTAGATAAAAACTAGAAACTTTACATTTTCTTTGGTTTGTATTTGGATTAAAAACCTTGAAGTGTTGTTGTAGATCTTTTGGTTTTCTTAGTCACTTCAAGTTTCTTCATGGTCAACACCATATCTTGTCTAAATCTATTGTAACAAATATTTTGGCTTCCTAATCCTTTCTAACACTTATAGGGTTTCTCACCTAAAAGGAGAAAGAAGGGCCAAAATGGGTAATGTTACACTCAAATTCAATGCAATATGGATGGAATATGGATGTAATATGCCTAGATGAGATAAACTAAATGTATAAAAATAAAGAAAGTTATTGTTTATTGAATGAAAACCAGAGAAATGCAACTTGTTGAAAAACACATTGTGTAATGCAAAAACACCCAGAAATGTGAACAAAGTTGAATAAAAATGGCTGAAATTGCAAGTGTGCACCTGGGATATGGATGGAGATTGGATATGAATTTTGGAATGTTGTTGATGCTGATTTTTAGGCCTGGTGGGACTCATTTGCCATTCTTGGAAAATCAGTCCTTGTTATGTGAAAATGTTCCAGAACTCGTTTCGAACAAATGAGTGTCTCAAAATCTAGAAAAAATTGTTCAGGCTTGGAAATGGGACTCATTCGCCACTTATGGTGAATGATTCCACTTTTGAATTTCTAAATATTCAAAAGTGGAAATAGGAGATCCTGGTCTGCACTTTGGTTCTCTACAGGTGTCTACTTCTAAAACTCTAATTTCTGAACCCAAAAGTGACCTTTTGTTGATATTTTGCCTTGGACTATGAAGAGGAGACCTAAAAAAAATTGCAACTTGATTCTTAATGGTTTCCAAGCTTCTAAGAGGCCTAAATCTACAAACACACAAGACAAGAAAGAGAAATGTTGAATGTTAGGGCATGGGGGTTCGCCTTGGTCAAATTCCTTTTAGGTAATTAAACCAAAATGATGAAAGAAAGTAATGAAGCATGCAATAATGGATTCAATACCTTTCCATGATATTTGATCTTGAATGTATGTAGCAAAACATGGAGAATCTGCTCTTGAATGTCTGAAAATTGCTATCTTAATGACTTGAAATGATGAAACCCTAACTTGCTTGACTTGAGATAGAAGAATGATGGATGAATAATGAAGAATGGTTAAGAGATATGTAAATTAGGGTTTAAAGACTTATATTTATAGGAAATCCACCTTATTAGCCCGTAAATTGGATCCCTAAGGCCGACATGTGAAAATAATAAACTTAAATTTTAGTTTTTCTCGCTCAAAGGTCAAAATTGACCTAAATGGGACTCATTCGCCACCTTGGATGAATTAGTCCCAGTGAAGCCTATTTTCAAGCTGGATTCTTAGGAGACAAATAAGGTTTATATGATGACTTTATCAGGTATTTCATCAAATATTGCCTCAAGATGCACAATATGGGATAATATGGGCCTATTAATTATGATGTGAAGGTCAATTAGGGCTTGGGGCACATAATTCAATGTGAAAGTGTGATTAAATACACTTTACAACACTAAAATGAGGTTCACTTAGCCTAGGAAGGCACAAGAATTAATGTGAATGTGTAGGAAACATTAAAACACTAGATTAACATTAACTTTATTTTACAAGCCTTCTAGATTGATGTGATAATGTATTTAAATACATTTTATAATGTTGAATTAGGGGAAAATGGGTTCATTAAGTCTAGAAAAGCGTGAAAGTCTTTTACAACACTTTACGACACATTTACAAGACATCGTTAAATGTATTTGAAAGGGTCCAAGACCTAGTGTGGATGTGAAAAATACTTCACAACACCAAATTAAGGCCTCGTTAAGTCCAATTTATCATGAATTATTCCCATGTCAAGCAAGAAACATTCATTTTTCTATGGCACATTTAGCCCCCACTTTAGTGAGAGGGTGAACTTGCTTCAAAGTCAAACTAAAGTAGACATTCAAGGGAGATCCGAGTGTACAGATACAGATGATAAAGAATGACAAAGATCAAGAAGGCAGTCAAGACCCCAAGATCCAAGATCCTAGGTCAAACCAACAAGATACATAATCATGCAATGGCAAGAACTAGGAAGAAGAGAAAGATGAAAATGAAAAGGTGGATCAAGCTTCGACCGTTTGTCCAACTAGTTATGGATTAGGTCTAGGCTTGTTTGTTTCAAAAAGGAAATCCATACTCACTATGGGGTGACAGAACTCTTGGTTGTTTGTTAGGTGAGAATTCCCAAAAAGTATACTCACTCTAGGGCCATGGAACTTTTGGTTGTCTGTGGGGTGAGAAATCCCAAAAGGTGAGACGCATACAACTGATATGTGCTCACAAACACACAGGTGGCTATGGGGAAAGTCTTGCCTTAGAATGGGCTTCCAGCTTAACCATACCAAATTTATACCTCCTGATAACTTTAATAAGGCGCCACAATGAAAAATGATTTTTGAGCTCTATGAGGTAAGCAAAACTTCGTATGCTTGACACTCATACATTGTTAATGCAAGATAGTTTTAGGAGTATTAAAAGGGATTTTTCTTTGTTGGTACAAGGTCTCATCTTAGGGAATATCATGATCAATGACTCCAAGAGAGGATAAGTGCAAAAGAAGTATCACGCTCTTGGAGGGAATCAAGCCTAATGGCTCCACCAAGAAAAGGACACATCGCAAGAAGAAAGAAATGGCACAATGAAATGTGAGTGGTGATGTATGCCCCCACTTTAAAGCACTTGTGAACACTAGTACTATGAGAAATTTCTTTAAAGTAGAAGGATAAAATGAGAGCTTATTTGGAAAGCTCTATGCCCAGTCATATGTTTCTGATATGCTACATCATGGAAAAGGTATTATGTCACATGCGAGCCAACTTAAGGTATGTTGTCCACGTCCCAAGCTTGCTATTATATGCTCATGAAATGTTAACGAATATCCAAAAGAGACAACAAAAAGTGACATACGAGGACAAGGCTACTGAACCCGTTGGTCCCACTTAGTGCAGGACAAGGATGAGCTGAAATGAATGGTAGAGTGAAAATCAGTATCAATTAGAGAAATTAGGTGCCCCCAGAGAGGAAAGCATACCAAACTCCTAAAAATGTTGTATTTTACAACTTAAATCTTTACATTAATTAGTGGAATGACCATGAAATCTATGATAGATGCAAAAGGAAATCTTGGAATAACATTCCTTATGAGTTCTAGGAGGGAGGGTGATGAAGTGATCTTGGAGGAGTCTGGACAAGATACCCTCTTGATCAATGGTAGAATGTAGTCTTGTAGTTGATGACAAAGGTACATCTTGCTTATTATTAGTTGTCATATTTGTACAAGACCCTTTAGATTGCGAGATTTTTTTCTCTCTTATAGGAGGATAGAAAATCTATTGAATGCAAATTATTGGTGTCTTGTGAGATGACATTGACATTAAGCGAAGGTGTATTTAGTTGTTGGATTATTTGTAAAGGAGAAAAATCAAGACCATTAGTGTCTATCAGTTCAGGATGCTTTACAGTTAAGGTTGGCTTAGAATAATGTTGTGTGAGAGTGTTGATGTCGAGGGAAGGCTTCACAATTTCTATAACAGGACAATAGCCAATACCATGAGTTGTTCGTTGTGTGATAGGGTCTATAGGGTTGTGGATACCTTTTTCATGAGCATCAGATCCTTTTCCACTATATCCAAGTTGTTTCATAAGCTCATAACCACATCCAAAAAAATTCTTCATTGCTTTTGAATCGGGTGGTTGTTCATTGTGTAGTTTGCTTCTCTGTTGAAAGTGGTTAAGGTGGATGCTTTCGAAAGGTCGTCTGAGTTATGTTCAAAATACAAGGAAACCCAATCATCTTCTGATAGCGTCATGACTTGTTCCATATGTTGTTGTTTTTCTTTTTGTTGAACAGGTTCCACTTGTGTAGGTGATGTTGATGTGTTTAAGGAATTTTCTTTGTTTTTCTCAAGTTGTAAGGCACTATCAGGTTCAGGATCAACATTAAGTGTGTGGAATGTGTTGTTGTAGATGTATTTCATTTTGTGATGAAGAGTGTAAGGCATGCCATTCATTGCATGAATCCACTATTTTCCTAAGATAAGATTACATGAAGTTCATAAGTCATAACATGGAAATTGGTGTATTCAAGGTGGTCACTCCAACGGTAAGAGGTATAACGATCACCCCTAGTGGTTTCTTTTTTGACATTGTTAAATCCCTTAATAGAGAAAGAATTAGGTCAAATGGTTGATTGATTAATGCCAAACCTATCCAAAAGGATCACACTACACATATTGAGGGAAAAACTAGTATCTACAAGAGTTCTCTTTATCCCTTTTCATTTTTATTGTGCTATGATCATGAAAGCTCCATTTTTTTAACACATACAAAGAGGGGAGTTCACTTTGGTGGAAAATAATGTCAATTTTTAGTTCTTGAATCATGGCTGCTATATCAGTTGGTGGCACATTAGAAGGGACAGGAACTTGTTGTAAGGCTATTTGGATCATGTTGTGATAGTGAGGGGAGGCTTGAATAAGGTCCCATAATGATATCTTAGCAGGAATATTCTTAAGTTGCTCGACAAGATCATACTCCTTGCAACTTGGAAAGAAAGGGTTAGGTGGGATAGGACTAGGAAATGGTAATGGTGTCAAGGTTGGTTGTGGTGGTTGTAGATTTTTTTAAGTGTTATATGTATGAGCAATGGTATTATGACTCAGTTGTTGTGAAACATTATTCTAAGGAGGGTAAAGGATAAGTTCAAGTTGGTGTTGAGTTTGTTGCTTGTGTGATGGTGGGTAGAGAATTAGAGGGTTGTTAGGATGTCCCACGAGGTATGTGTGGGGACCATTGATTGAGGGGGATCTAAAGGACACTTGCGCATTCATAACCTCAACAGTCTTGGTTTGATGTATCTCTAATAACTAGGGCAATCTGGAATCACCTTTTTATCTAAGGAAGACACATTATTATTGTTTCCTTTTTCTAGCACCATGATATTCTCCCTAGAAGGAGAGATTTTAGAACTACAAATCAAATGTTCATGACATTCAGGAATTGGTTCTTCTAAAATGACTACATTGCAAGTTGGGGAATGATCAATGATGGGATTATCAAGATGGGAATGATTAGGATAAGGTGTTAGTTGAATGTCCATTGTTTTTAAGGTCTCATTCTCTTGTGCCATGTTATCTACCCTAGTAAGAGAGCTTGTAATATCCAAGTTTGAAGTTTGTAAAGTAGCTTCATCACAAGTGGGGGAGGCATCAAGAGAAGGACCACTATGATGTTCAAATAAATTGTCCCAAATTGTGGGAGCATTAGGGAAGGAAGGGTCAATATTCTCATGACTCTTAATAGGTATATCTTCTAACACCAACCTATCCTCTTTGCATGGAGGATGGATATTAAAAGAAAAGAAAGTTTGATTGTCATGGTTATGGAGACTAGGTAAGGTGATATTTAGAAATGTGTCTATGATCTCATGTTCTTGTTGTCTAACATTTTCCAAAGGGGAATGAGGAGATGGACAATCAAAACTCTCAAGGCTTGTAACTTCCTTCACCACGATACCTTCATCACTAATAGGAGAGATATTGGGAGAAGAAAAAGTATGGGTGTTATAATTGTCTGTACCTCCATTCACACCAATGGATAATGTTTAAGGGTTTGGTAAAAGCTATGTTCCCCATAATTATAATCAAAATCAAACTCATAAGATGGGATATTATTCTTATAAAATCCATGTTTAATCAAACCAAAGACACATCTTGTGAAAAATAACATGCTATGAAAAAGTAAATAAAGTGTAATATGATGATTTAAATGTAATTTTCAGATGTAAAACAAGTAAGTTGCTTATTACAATATGTCATAAGCGAAAAAATGAAATGTTGGTGATGTAAATGTGAAATGAAACAATGCATGAAATGAGCTAATTTAAGCTAGATCTAATGAAATGTATGTTACAGAAACTCAGCTAACTTATATAGGTAGGAAATGGCACCAAATAAAAGCTAAAAATAGGGTTTTCAGCTCTATAAAAGACAGTTTCAGGGGTGAAAAGGGACTGATTCGCCCAAGGTGGTGAATGAGTCCTAGGATGGACTTTTTCTAGAATTTTCAAAAAAAATTGAGTGATTTTTGTGTTTTCTGAGTGCTATGATGCAGACCTAAGTTAAAAATGCAGAATTTCAAAAAATTTAAATGAATTTAGATGCCAACAATGCAACCTAAATGCACTTTTTATGAATGCAAAATTTGAAACCTAGCATGCCAATTAACTAATGCAAACCTTAATGAAAAGTCAATGAAAGGATAGATCTATGATAAAGGACTCCAAAATCAAACAAGAAAGTGTTCGAAAAGCAGGAACTCACCAAAATGTAACAAAGATTTTGGCTTCCTAATCCTTTTTAACACTTCTAGGGTTTTTCACCTAAGAGGAGAAAGAAGGGCCAAAATGGGCAATGTTACACTCAAATTCAATGCAATATGGATGGAATATGGATGTAATATGCCTATATGAGATAAAATAAATGCTGAAAAATAAAGAAAGATATTTTTTATTGAATGAAAACCAAAGAAATGTGGCTTGTTGGAAAACACATTGTGTAATAAAAAACACCTAGAAATGAATGCAAAGGTGAACAAAAATGGATGAAACTAAAAATTTGTACCTGAGATATGGATAGAGACTGGAAATGAATTCTAGAATGTTTTCGATGCTAATTTTTAGGTCTAGTGGGACTCATTCACCATTCTACCCAGGCAAATTAGTCCATGTTCTGTGAAACTGATCCAAAACCTATTTCAGACAAATGGGTGTTTAAAAATGTAGAAAACCATGTTCAAGCCTATAAATGGGACTCATTCAACACTGATGGTGAATGAGTCCACTTTTGAATTTCTAAATATTCAAAAGAGGAAACAGGAGATCCCGATCTACACTTTGGTTCTCTACAGGAGTCTACTTCTGAAACTCTGATTTTCGAACCTCAAAGTGACTTCTTGTTGATATTTTTCCTTGGACCATGAAGAGGAGACCTAAAAAAAAATTCAACTTGATTCTTAATGTTTTCCAAGCTTCCAAGAGGCCTAAATCTACAAACACACAAGACAAGAAAGACAAATGTTGGATGTTAGGGCATGGGGGTTTGCCTTGGTCAAACCCCTTTTAGGTAATTAAACCAAAATGATGAAAGAAAGTAATGAATCATGAAATAATGGATTCAATACCTTTCCATGATGTTTGATCTTGAATGTATGCAAAAAAACATGGAGAATCTACCCTTGAATGTCTAAAAATTGCTATCTTAATGACTTGAAATGATGAAACCTTAACTTGCTTGACTTGAGATGGAAGAATGATGGATGAGGGTATGTGTAGGATCATCATGGAAAAAATAGGCCCTTAAGTGGCAATGAAAAATTAGAAAGATCAGAGTTAGGCAACTTGACGTAAAAATTTGAATAAGTTATATATATTATTTCAAAAATATGTAAGAATAGAATCTGTGGAAAATTTAATGTAGTTTCTAAACTACTAGGTTTATTTTTTCTAAAAAATCTATTTGGTGAAAATTTGAAATTTCAATGCAATAGTACTTAAATTTCTCAGGAAAAACATACAAAAGTAGGTGTGTCCGCTTTGACCACCTAACCATAATAAAATCATAATATTTTTTATAAGATTTTAGATATAAGTAGAGGATCCATGTCTTTTTTTGTATTTTTTTTCGAAGTAAATAATTAATTATGAATTTTTAATTAAAAATTTTAAAAAATATAAAAACTCATATGTTTGACCACCTTAGCTTGGTCAAAACTTCATGAAATTCAATTTTTTTTTTTAATCCTATAGTATGTGAAGCATAGAATGTGACGCATGTTTCGGATTCAAAAAATGTGATATCGTTTGAAAGTTATAGATATTTTTCAATTAGGCTATCAATCAGAACTTTAGTCATAATTCTAATAGAAAATAAATAATAATTATATATTAGATTCAAACTAAAATATAATTTATATTGGTGGAAAGCTAAGAAGCTCCTTTACAAACCCTTTTCGTTTTGACAATTTTGGGTAAAAAAAAGTTGTCAACCATATGCGCAAAGCAAGGTAAATTGTTAAACACATTTTTTGTGTTGACTTCTTAGGATTGGTAGGTCTGAACCAAAATCCAAAGCAAGCCCAAGGCTAATCCCTAGGCATTAAATTTTGTGTCAGAAATATTAGATATCCGATTCAAATCAGATATCCAATTTGGATCGGATATCCGATTTCAATCTAATATTCGATATGTTCTATATAGAGTTGCAAAAATGTTATACAATTTATAATATATAATTTAAAAAATGCTATAAAGTTTATAATTTAAT
The DNA here is from genome assembly GCA_007258455.2 of Sequoia sempervirens. NCBI lineage: Eukaryota > Viridiplantae > Streptophyta > Pinopsida > Cupressales > Cupressaceae > Sequoia > Sequoia sempervirens. The sequence continues at coordinate 139,746 of VDFB02034324.1, read as the reverse complement.
ATATAATATACAATATAGTTTATAATGTAATATATAATATACAATTTATGATAATCTCTTACCAAATTATGTATTTAAAATATAATATATTATATTATTGTGTATAATATTTAAATATTATCTCTTTCCCTCTCTCTCTCTTCATCTCTCTCTCTCCCAAGTCTCTCACTCAATCACTCATATCTCTCTCCCCTCTACCCTCTATCTCTCTTTGACTCCCTCCCTCTCTTTCACTAAATCCCTCTCTCTCTCCCCTCTACCCATAACCCTAAACCCTTAACCCTGAAATGGGTATGTGCAGGATCATCATGGAAAAAATAGGCCCTTAAATGGCAAAAAATTCAGAAAAATCAGTGTTAGGCAACTTGACGTAAAAAATTTGAATAAGTTATCTATATTATTTCAAAAATATGTAAGAATAGAATCTGTAGAAAATTGAATTTATATTTCTTTCTAAAACTACTAGGTTTATTTAAAAATAAATAAAATCTATTTGTGAAAATTTGAAATTTCAA
>VDFB02034324.1:94361-139131 GCA_007258455.2 Sequoia sempervirens | reverse complement strand
ATTTGTGCATTCTCATTCTCAGCAGCCATAATGCTTGATTAAAGTTAAATAATAATTAATCTAATTAAAATTAGACAATATAAATGAAAATATTATAAAAATACCCTAGTTTTTAAAAAAATCCAAAAAAAACCTACTTTTTAACAAAAATCTATAAAATTCTCTAATTTTTAATACAAATACATAAGAAACACTATTTTTAAAATCAAAATCCATAAAACAATTTTTTAATCAAAATCAAGTTTCTAGAGAACTCGATTTTTTTTTATAAAAATTCAATCAAAAACCCTATTTTGAAAAAAAATTCATAAAAAACTAATTGAAATTATAGAAATCTAATTCAAAATTCAATCAAAGCAAAGAAAAATCTAAAATCTAACCTTTTTAAATCGGATATTGGCGAAATTGGATATCTGTTATGTGAAGAACCTCCTCACTATGTGCCCATAGGTTGTTTGTGATTGTGAAATGATTTTGATAGCCCAAAATTTGTTTATATATACTTTCTTCAAATCGGATATCCGATATGGAAATCTTGGTTTGTTCATCGCTTTGGAGGTGTGTACTGACACCCAAGCCACAAAAAAGTCAACTTAGCATTTTTGCATTTTTGGGTTGATGAAAAATGTAATTTTTCCCTCATTGCCACTTTTTGGCCCATCATGATCCTACACATACCCATGAATAATGAAAAATGGTTAAGCGAGATGTAAATTAGGGTTTAAAGACTTATATTTATAGGAAATCCACCTTATTAGCCCATAAATTGGATCCCTAAGGCTGACATGTGAAAATAATAAACTTAAATTTTAGTTTTTCCCACTCAAAGGTCAAAATTGACCCAAATGGGACTCATTCGACACCTTGGGTGAATCAATCCCACTTGGTAGGGACTAGGGATAACTTTAAGAAACCCCCCCTCAACAAAGGTGTAAAATCTTGGCGAATCTTTCTTGTTATTTGAAAAAAAAAAAAAAAAATCTTGACAAATCTATGCACATTATTAAAAAAAATTATAAAATCTTGGCGACTCTTAATGAATAATTGGTAAAAATAATAATCATAGTGGAAAATCCTAGTGAATAATCACTAAAAATATTAATTACAAAGGCTAATCTCCCCTTTAAAATTTTTTATAGTTGGTTGGCGCAGTTCCCCCATATTTTTTTTTGTTTTTTGTAATATTGAAGTAGGGGCCTGGGGATGGCAGCCACTGGCAGGGTCAAGGGGAAGCACCCTTTGCGGGGGTCAAGGGGGAAAATCCCCCTTGTGGGGGTCAAGGGGGCAACGCCCCCTCACAAGGTCCAGGGACAATAGCCCTGGCACGCTCATGTCGCGATACAGGCGGGGTCAAGGGGAAAAGCCCCTCACCACCAAGCCTAAATTCACTATTGAAAATGCATTGGACCACACATAGATTAAGTATTTTTTTTTAAATATCACTTTAAAATTAAGACTAAATGAAAAGTGAAATTTTTACCATTGATTATTTTTTAATCAAACGACTGCAGGTTGATTCTGCACCCTAATATGCACGTGCCTTTTAAAAGGCTTGTTGAGGCCAGAATTTGTTTTGGTCCACACGATTAGGTTTAATTGTGTGGACCAAAAAAAATTATGGGCCTCAACAAACCTTTTAAAAGGCACGTGCATATTAGGGCACCGAATCAACCTGCAACCATCTGATTAAAATGATAATCAATGATTTGATGGAAATAAATTAAAGCCTTATTCAAGGTTAAAATATCCCTAAAATTAAATGGTAATTTATTATTGTGGTGATATTACCCCAAAATTAATGGTAGTAATATAATATTACTGATGAATTTAATTAATATTTATAATTATAGTATAAATTACTGGCGAATCAATTTCAATGATGCATCATTTACATAGGCGAATTAATCGAGACAAAATTATTTTTTTGTAAAAACTTGGCGATTCAACACCATTTTTAGCTTGTATTATTTTCCATTTCTGGAGGTTTCGATCTTAATTATTCACCAATTGGCGAAGATTTTCCACTAAAGTTTTCCCTGGCAGGGACTCATTCACCACAAGTGGTGAATTAGTCCTAGTGGGGCCTATTTGCTAGTTGGATTCTTAAGAGATAAGAAAATAAGGTTTATATGATGGCTTTGTCGGGTATTTCATCAAATATTGCCTCAGGATGCACAATATGGGATAATAGGGGCCTATTAATTGTGATGTGAAGGTCAATTAGGGCTTGGGACACATAATTCAATGTGAAAGTGTGATTAAATACACTTTACAACACTAAAATGAGGTCAACTCAGCCTAGGAAGGCACAAGAACTAATGTGAATGTGTAGGACACATTACAACACTAGATTAACATTAAGTTTATTTTACAAGCCTTCTAGATTGATGTGATAATGTATTTAAATACATTTTATGATGTTGAATTAGGGGGAAATGGGTTCATTAAGTCTAGAAAAGCATGAAATTCCTTTACAATACTTTACAACACATTTACAAGACATCGTTAAATGTATTTGAAAGGGTCTAAGACCTAGTGTGGATGTGAAAAAAACCTCACAACACCAAATCAAGTCCTCGTTAAGTCCAATTTATCATGAATTATTCCCATGTCAAGTAAGAAACGTCCATTTTTCTATGGTACATCCATTTAATTTATATAGCTCCAAAAAGTAAAATAAAATTGCTCACAAAGTACTGTAAACAAAATTTTGCATTAACAATACCACAACCATTTAAAAAGTGTCAAGTGTCCCATTACAGAGTAAAATATATCAATATACATGCTAAAATGTAATACAACTACTTGGGAAACCAACAATGAAGGATTTTAACATTTTTTGATATACAAAACAAAATAACCAGCATGTGTCATCCATATTATAGCTAGGCATCAAAAACTTGCATACTAAAAACTACTAATACTTTATGGGTGATTTACATGTGTTTTTTAATTAATTAATACTGTATTTTTACAACTTATAAACTTCACCAGTAGCTGGGAGATGAGGCGTCCAGATTTGAACCATGGACTATTCATCAAATCTAGCTGGTATATGGATATAAATAAGAAATATTGGTATTTTAGACACAATGTCTTTGTTAACATGGCTAGGTTTTATTGTTTAAACAAATACATTGAATCTTCAACTTAATTTGTTTTTGATAAAGGAAAAAAAGGATTTTACAAGGACCCGAAACCACATAGTTTATAGAAAAATAGGAATAAGCATTAAAGTCACTAGAGACAAAGAGGTTGCAACAAAATAAATCCCAAGAAACACAACAACCACCAACCCAAGGCCAAAAAGGGCCACCAATAAAAATCCAACCAAAAAAACCAGCAAGAAACCCCCAACTAACCTAAGAACTTAAGAGCTTCAATAGCCTCAACTTCAAGATTGTGCATTTCCTGAGTTCCCTTCTTCAGGACCTGAACCATCTGGGGCGTAGGAGGAGTCTTCCTCTTCATACTGGCTCTTGTTCGCTTAGAAATACCTGCACCCTCAGTACTATTTTTGTCCTTATCCACTACAAGATCCACAACCAGAGAACCCTGATGTGAATTCTCTTGTTTGTCAGACATTGCACTAATAATGATGGCATTATGTTTTTCCATTCTGTGATTATGCTCCATAATAGTTTTCATAGTATTTTTCAATTTACCTATTTCATCTTCTAGGAATTTGAATTTACCTTCATTATCCTCGACCACCATTCTCATTCTATCCTCCTTCCTCATGCACTTCACAGTAATAAGGGAGCTAACTTTACCTTCCAAATCTTCCAGTTTGTTGTTGAAGGCTCTATTTCTGAAATTAAGGTCTTTAATTTCATGGAAGGCCCATTTCATTATTCTGAAGTAATCCACAACACCATTCCTAGAAATAGCTAAGATATCCTCAGGAAACTCATGGTCCAGTTTAAAATAGTGGTCCTCAAGGTTTAGGTCTTTGAGGAATTTCAGCCTATTATCTCTGTTTGAAGCAAGGAAGGATGAGTAAGAATTTTGGCTTGCATTAGGGGCCTCTAAAAAGTCCTCCTAGGAATCCTTAGAGTAAGAGACCAGTTTATTAGCAGGGGACTCTTTTTGAGTGGGCTTGACATTCTAACCAGAGCATCTGGGGTTTTTAGCTTTCAGAAAAGAGCAGCTGGGGTTTTTCACAATAGTAGGATTCTTGGGCAAGGGATTACCCTGCCGAGTTTTCTTACCATAATTTGGGGTCATGGGACTTTCAAAATTCCACATAGGGTCAAGCTCCTTACCATCCTCTAAAACACTATCCTTAGTATCCTCATCTTCTGAGGGCGAAGCTAGGATAGGGTTGGATAAGGCCGACATATTTTGAAAGTGTTCATAAATAAGCCTAATAAGGCTAGAATGCAAAATAGGGTACTTCTTAGGATCCTTCTTATGATCCTCCAAGCTATTTCTCATGGAACAATACAAATAATAAGGTAAAGAAACCCTTACCTTATGACGGAAATGTTTGAGCAAGGAAAAGTGGTAGCCATAAACCTTGGTGAATCTACCGTCCAAAGTAATGTATTCCATGATGATTTTGAGCACCTTCCTCCATAGCAATTTAGTCATATCTGCTTCAAAGTAGTTGTTGGAGACTTTAATCAGCTTGGTCTTTTCTTTTTCTTTTCTGGGGAATATGATAACAACTTCATCAAAGAACCTTCTGTCACGAAATAGTTTCATTCCCTCAGTAAACATGCTAGTCACCTCTCCAATGAGGTTCTTGTCCACCTTGACCTACCTACCAAATAGAATTATTTCCCCATTCTTCCATTTTTTCTCAAAGTACTTGGTAGCCTTCAAATCAAGCCCATGAAGCTTCTCAATGAATGGGAGCAGCCCACCGTGTTCAATTTTTTCCCAGACCTTCAGATTCCTCTTATGCATTTCATATGCTTTTGGCTCCACCCTTTTCCTATCTCCTCCCATTGTCACAAGCACCTCACTACCAGAGCAAAAATTCTGAAATGAAATTCCATAGCCAAACTAGAGAACCCACAAAACATGTTGCCTCTTACTGCTAGTTAAGAAATTAAAAGCGGCCCCATCAAATCTAATGATGTTAAAGTACTTGTCCCTACTCACTTTCATCATCAAAATAAATTGTTGCTTTCCCATGTGTTATATCATAATTAATTAAATCCTTGACGTCAACACCAAGATCACTGAGGTTCTGCCACATGACCAACTCTAATTGTTTATCCCCATCGTTAGCAAAGAATCAGCCACACTCTTGGCTTCCCTAAACGCATGAGTTATTTTAACTTTATCAAAATTAGCTAAGAGGGACTTAGTCTCTTCTATCCAACTCTTGATATACCATGATGGAGGAGACTTCCCTAGGAGGCAATCAATAATGTTTTTAGAGTCTCCTTAAAAAATAAATATTTAATGTTCCTGCTAATAGCCAAGTTAATCACATGAAAGGCTCCAATAGCTTTAGCCAAGTGATTAGTTTGAGATCCAATGGGAATAGCCACCGCTACTAAAAATTTACCATTAGAATCCCTAATCACACCTCCACTTCCAGCTAATTCTAGGTTTCCCTTAGCCGCACCATCGAAATTAGCTTTAGACTAGCCACACGGAGGAAAACTCCAACACACCCTTGTTCGATCTTTTTTTGTAGGTTTAGAAGCCCTGGAAACATCATTTTTAATCTTCCACTCCTTGGCTATCTTTAAATAATATGGAGTGCAAACCATAGCCTCTTTTTTATTCTCCAACATTTCCTTGTCTCTAAAGAGTCTATTATTTCATTCTTTCCACACAGCCCATGCTATATAGGGGAAAGTGAAAGCCCATAATCTTCAAATAGAAGGATTCAAAGAGGGAACTTTCCATTGACAAAAGAAGTCTTCAATAGTATAAGGAAACACCCATGATATATTCTGGAGAGTCATAAACTTACTCCATATGGTGGCAGTAAACAGATAGTGGAGAAACCAGTGATTTGCAGACTCCGCCTCATTCTTACATAGATAGCATCTATTAGGTATCTGGAATCCTCGCTTATAGATATTTTCAACTGTGAGAACTTTGTTTTGAAGAAGGATCTAGAAGAATATATTGACTTTAGGAGTCAAATGTTTAATCCATGCTTTGGCCCAGAAGGGAATGGGGGATTGAGAAAAGGATAGCAGACAAACAGTTGAAAAAACATAGAAATTGCTTGAAGGGTTATTTTTCCAGACTAAGATGTCATCCTGCTGATTTGAACCCATCCTAACAGCCAATAGAGATGATTGGATCGAAGCAAGCTCCAAGCTAAGCTAGCGTAATTCCACACATCCACCATCCCACCAATAGTCCTTAACTTGAGTTCCAAAAAGTCCTTTTGTAGATATCAGCCCACCTATTAAACCTCTCATTGTTAATAAGGGGATCCCTTAGCAGCCATCTATCCTCCCAGAACTTGGCTTGATTTCCATTTATTATGTTCCATCCAACACCTAAATCCACAATCTTTCTCCCAGTAATCATGTCATTCCAGCATGCTAATCCACAGGGCAAAGATGGTGAGTCCAAAAGAGCCTTAAGAGATCCACAATTAGCCATATATTTACTTTTTAAAATTTCTTTCCATTCCCCATTAGACAAGAAGGATCTCTCGATTTGCTTAGTAAGAAGTGTTTTATTCAACATTCTAATCTTTCTTAGACCCAGTCCACCCATCTTCTTTGGCCTATAGACTAGATCCCATCCAATAAGAGGCATTCTCTTTCTTTCTTCAACCCCCGACCAAAGAATTTTTTTTGGATTTTTTCAATAGCATCAACATATTTAGCGAGAATTTTGAAAAGACTTAGGGCATAAATCAAAAGATTCTGAAGAGATGCTTTAAGAAGCCAGATTTTTCTTGCTTGACTAAGAAGGGCTCATTTCCATCCAGCAAGCTTTTTGCTGAACCTATCCACCAATGAACACCAAAAGGACTTAGGAGGTTTAAGACCTAAAGGTAGACCAAGATAAATGGAAGGTAAGGAATCCACTCTAAAACCCAAAATTCTTGCTATCTTGACTTGTCTATGATCGAGAGTATTGAAAAAGAAAAGAGAAATTTTAAATCTATTAACTAGCTGACCAAAAGCTCTCTCATACTCATCCAAAATTCTTTTCATATTCTTAGCTTCAGTCACCATGGACCTCCCCATCAACATAGTATCATAAAAAAATTGTTGATGAGAGAAAATTAGATTACTAGAAGAGGGCCTTAGTCCCACCAAAGAACCCTGGTCAGTCAATCTTTTCAAATTACACCCTAGACATTTAGCCATAATAGTGAAAAGAATAGGGGAGATAGGCTCTCTCTGTCTTAAACCTCTCGAATTCGGGAAAAAATGTGAGGGGGATCCATTCACCATAACAGAGATGGAAGCAATAGAAACAAGTTGCTCAACCATCTGAAGAACTCTGATGCTGAATCCAAACTTTCTCATGATCTTAAGTAGGAATTTCCATTCCACACTATCATAGGCTTTCGCAATATCCAGCTTTAAAAGAAAACCTTCAATTTTGGATTCCACAAGGAAGTGGATATTCTCATGGATGGTAACAATAGAGTCGAGGATCTGTCGACTAGGAAAAAAACCATTTTGCTAGGGAGACATCAGTGAGGGCAGGATTAAGAGAATTCTCAATGTTAGGACCTTAAAGATGATTTTATGGAAAGAATTATAGAGGCTTATGGTCCTAAAGGCTTCAAATTCTGCCGCTCCAGGTTTCTTGGGGATAAGGACCAAGAAAATAGCATTTAGTTCCTTTAGGAGACTTCTTGATCCAAAGAACTCTTTGACTGCATTTACAACTTCCTCTTCAACAATCTCCCAAAACCATTGAAAGAAGAACATGGGAAAACCATCGAGGCCAGGGGCCTTGTTCCCCTCAAAGGAAAAAATAGCTTTTTTAATTTCTTCCCTTGAAGGAATAGTAGTTAGCATGGTATTTTCTTCCTCCTTGATTAAATTAGAGATGGCCTCTAAGAGGTAATCTTGCTCTTCAATGTCAATTCCTGCATTAGCTGAGAGGAGGTTACTAAAGAAAAGGACAACTTGTCTTCTAATATCATCCTCCTCCTCAAACCGAATGCCATTACTTTCAATGTAAGATATTCTATTGGCAGCCCTATGTTTTGATGTAGAAAAATGAAAATATCTAGTGTTTTTATCCCCAGCTAATAGCCATAGAGCTCTAGATCTCTGTCTCCAAAAGTCCTCCTCTCTAGCTATGACTTCATGCATTTTGACAAGCACCTCATTTTCCTTTTCCTTGTAATCATCAATATACCCTTCCCTCTAGATTTTATCCTGAATCTCTACCAGCTCCAATTGAAGCTTGGATTTGATTCCAAAGATGTTGCCAAAGGTCTCTTTTTATCATTTTCTTATTTTACATTTAACTTCCCTTAATTTCTTAGCCACTCTAAACATGGCAGACCCTGAAACATCAATGTTCCACCAATTCCTTATTTCCTCAAAAATTTGAGGATGGGAGAGCCACATTCTTTCAAATCTAAAGGGAAATTTCTTCTTCCCATTAATTGGATCCGCCACAAAACTTATAGGAAAGTGATCAGAACCCACCCTAGATAGCTTCAACTTAATTTTTTATTTTAGGGACTAATATATGTTTTTTTTGATATGTTACAAGAAAGGCGATCCATAATACAAAACAAGATAATTATTTTTTTGTAGGTCTTTTGGTCTACTTAGTCACTTCACGTTTCTTCATGGTCAACACCTTATCTTGTCTAAATCCATTTTTAAAAAAATTAAAAAAAATGTGTTGTTGTAGAGGAATCCTTTGAATCCATTGAATGGGAAATTTTTCTAGATTTGTGGCAATCCGGTGGGAGTTGCAACGGAAGGAGAGCTCTTTGTGGCGTGCAATGAATGTGGATTTCTTGTATGCAGGCCATGTTATCAGGACAAAAGGCAGGAAGGAAACCAGTGTTTCCTATAGTACAACACTCGATACAAGTGTCTCAAATGTTCATTCTTTCCCATCACATCCTAAAATTCAAGTTCATTGTTATTGTTTCATTGATTTTTCAAACCCCCGCTCTCCCGTAAACTCTTCAAGGCATGTTAGCGATAATGCATGGGCTTTCCTACATTATCACTGGCATGCCTTGAAGAGTTTGCGGGAGAGAGGAAACCCCCACTTTCCCACTAACTCTTCAAGGCATGCCAATAGTAATGCATGGAAGCTTGAAAAATCAATGAAACAGTTTGCTTTCCTTGTCTATGCTTCGACATTTTCATGTATGTCTATTTTTCAGATTCTTTCATTTAGCATCACCAATATTCTCCACGAGAACATTGTCCCTATTTAAAATAATGGAAATGATTCACATCTCTCAGAATAATTTCTCTTGCAACAATCTTGGATATGAATTTAGATGTAGTGTGAAAATCAGAACATACTCAAAGGTTCTTAATATCTCTGATAGTTGCAAGTGAATGTCATTGGAGACGAGGTTTTGGTGAACTGCATAATTTTTTGTGGATCTTGTTAAAAAAGGTTTAGTTTTCATCACTAATAAGGAATCTGTGTCAATTGGAGGAGACCATTTATTGTGCCATATAGACAGACTGAACTAGCCATTATTTCAGTCTACAATATTGTTGCATGTTTCAAATTCTCTCAATCAAATATTTCAGCATAATGCAACGTGTTTATTGTTAATTGTTTTCCATTATTGAATGTTTTTATTTATGTCCTCCCTACCCTGCCATGCCCTACCTCATTGTTAAAAAAGATTGTTTTCCATTATTTTCAAATTCTCTTGATCAAATCATTCAACATAATGTAGTATCTATTGTCAATTATTTTCAATTTGACAACATTTTTCTCTATCATCCCTGCCTTGCCTCAGTGTTCAAAAAGATTATCACACCATACATTTAAGAATATCGCCTTGTTGTACTTGCATTTATCTTGTACATCACCATACCTAGTGTAGTTTTTGATCAACTACTATATAGAACTTGCTACTATTGATTATTTATACCACCATTATTATGTATTGAAGTTGATATCATACTTGAATACGAGTCTAGCTTAGAAGGGAAAATAGGCATCTAGCGAAAGTTTTTCACTTTTTTTTTAGAATCTTCACTAAAGAACATAAATTGTGTCCTTTATAACCTGATGTCCCTGCCCTGTTATGCTTTTAATGGCATTTTCTAGCTCACTCTAGAAGGTGACCTTTGAAATGGACTTTCCTACTGAACCTAAGTGCCTTCTAGTTCTCTTATGAATTACATACACTCCCTTCTATAATGCTAACTTCACCATATATTGGAGTGCAATTAAGAAGCATGTGGGTTTCTTTTCTATAGAAAAATCACATCCTTTTTGCATTGCATCAATTTATTTTCAAATTCATTGCTTCCAAGTTCCATGATAGTTGGGTTTTGAAGAATGAGCCAACATACTCACTGCCATGCTCACCTCTTCAATTGCAATAATTTTTCTTATAACTTTGGGATGATATAATAGTTTTGATATAAAAAAATTAGAAGCCACTGTTAGTGATGACTGATATGTATATATGTTATCAATATCATAAAAGAAATGGAATTACATATTTTTTTAGTTGTGTAAATGTAATGGTACTTCTTATATTTGACAAAAAAATGTCTAATCATGTTGAAAGTTTGCTAAAATGGCAGGTGATGATTTTTCTTGTAGGAAGATTTATGGCAAGCTGCATTTCCAATAGGCATAGAGGTTTTTAGAAGTTATGTCATTCGTATGAAAATGATTCTATCTTCACATTTTTCAAAGATACAAGTCTTAATAAATCTCTATATTGGAAAATTGAATTAGACTTAATACTAAAAGTGAGCTTACTTGGTCTACTAAATCTATAATGTAACTATTCCCATTGTGTAAAGTTGAATTCAAATGAAATCTTTCTAGGATATTTGTTATAAAAACTACCCTTTAATTCACTTTTACAAATGTTTAAATGTATATTTATCTATAAATTGCTATTTTAAGTCGGTTAGAAAGTTCCACTAGTGTGTTGAGAATTAATCATTCTTCTGTTGCAAGGGTGTGTATGGTATGCAAGCCTAATTATGTTACTTTTTGTTCATGCAATGGGATCAACTTGATTTTTTTTATAAAATTAATTGAGATTTCTCAAGTTTGGAGGTATGGCATTGCCTCATAGGTCAATGTTCTTTTATTTTCTTGTTGTATCACTACATGTATGTGATTATTTATTTTTCAAATGCTTAATTGATAAGTAGATAAAGATTTTGATGTAATTTCTACTTCAAAATATGAACTTTGAATCCTACTTTACATATACTAGTGCTTATTTAAGAAAATTCTAATGAGTATGTCATGTATAATGTGCTACTTAATGGTGAGTGATAATTTATTAAAATTTATTATTGTAATGCATAGAAAGAATTTGAAGAAGATGGAGTGCTTTATGGAAAGGAGGTGTATCTCTTTGGTTGCACAGAGCATAATGGGAGAAAGAAGAATAAAACTTTCCTGCATCACTATAGGCATCACTTGAAGTGCTTGCGAGAGAGAGGTGATACACCGCTCTCCCGCAAGCACTTCAAGTCATGCCTACGATGATGCAGGAAAGCCCCACATCACTACAGGCATGACTTGCAGTGCTTGTGGGAGAGCAGAATCACATTGCAAGCCTATTTTTCAAATTGTTTCATTTACCATCACCAATATTCTCCACAAGAACATTGTTCCTATTTAAAATGATGGAAATGGTTCACATCTCTCAGAACAATTTCTCTTGCAACAATCTTGGAGATGAATTTAGATGCAGTATGAAAATCAAAACATATTCAAAGGTTCTTAGCAACTCTAATAGTTGTACCAAGGACCATGTTTAACAAACCAAATACAATTTCTAACTTTTCACTATGGTGGAAGATAAATGATTATTTTCTCTTCTATTCCACAACATTAAGGAATTCTTGAATCTGGAAATACCATGTTGCCTTCATTTTCCAAGCCAATTTCTCCAATTTTGCATAGCTCTCCCATGTTTATGGATGTGATCTGTCTCCTACACAAAAAATCATGTACCATTTTATGCCCTTCAATCCAACTACATGTAGGTATCTTTTTAATTCCTCTATCTTTCATCAATCTCCTTACTATTTGGACCTCACCACACTTGCCTACTTCTGCATAGATGTTTTAGTGAAAAATATCCTCTACTTTATTGAAATGTGCATAATTGTTGTACAAAAATATTTGTTACTTTACTTTGAACTACTCTTGTTCTAATCTAGTTGAAAATAATTTCCACTTGGTGGATCCTTTTCAACTTAATTGCTTTATGCCTTTTCAGTCTGCCTACATATGGTCACTATTTACAGAGGCACTTTTTTCATCATCAAATTACTAATGACAATTTTATTGGTGCAAAAACTTTCTGGATGGTGGGTGTGGCACTATTGGATTAGCCCAACTGGCTAGACTCTAAATGGTCTCATAGCTACTAAGTATGGTGATTTGATCAAACAAATCAATGTAGTCGGACAACCTTCCCAATCTATAAAACACTTTTTGAAAGATTACTTTGGATTTTGACATGACTTATTGGGTGTTATAGTTGTAGTCTTAGCAATCTTCCCTATTTTTTTTGCAGTATTGTTTTCCTATGCAATCAAAACTTTAAATTTCCAAAAGAGATGAAGGAAACAATGTTATGTAAAAATAATATAATTAGCATATGACAAAGCCTAATGTGCATAGTTTGCATTTTTTCATAACTTGACATAGTTGACATGGTTATATTTTCTCAAGTCATGTACATAAGTATGGATGTAGGCCAACACAATCAAGATTATAATGGTGTTGATGTGTAGCTTTTGTTATAAATCTTTTTTTAACTTTCCTCAAGTCATGTACATGAATATTGTTAGTGTGGTTGTTGGTCAACACGACCTAGATGGAGGCTTGAAGCTAAGAGGCAATCCCTTGTTCTATATGTTATGCTCTTGTATTTGTGACTATACTATTGAGTTTTGACATAGAGATAGTAATTCTTCCTACAATCTTTGCACTATTGTCTCCTAAAAGCTGCATTAGTTGTTATGCTTTTGAGTGGCTCTTCACAATATGTTAGCAGGTTTTTCTTCTAGAATCAATTGGATAGAACTTAGGTTGTTCAACCTTTTGAATTTCTCTGTAGGATCCATCATCAGGGATAAGTTTGAAGCCAATGTTTGATTCCAGAATATTCACATATTAGTATTTTTAAGCACAAAAACATCTGGTTTTTTTCATATTGTGACAAGTTTATTTTTTGAGTAAATTTTGTAGGGTGCTATAAACTTTGCACTAATGATGTCTCAAATGGAGGGTGGTTGTCCAATTGATTACAATGTCATCATGAATCTCTTTCTTCACGTAATTGCTTTCTATTTTTTGTAAATTCATATATCTTCTTCCTATTGATAAATAGCTTATGGTTTTTGATATGGAACTCTGGAATAAATTGCTTAACCATAGTAGCATAAGAAATAAATTATTGAACCATAATAGCATTCCATTTGCACAGTATTGAAATGGTTTTAGGCTTTTAGCCATAGTAGCAAGGTAGTGAACTGTTTGATAAAATACTTTAGTAGACATGTATGAAAAACGTCATAGCATAGACAAGGCAGTGAATTGTTTGAAAAATTGCCTCAAAGAAATGTGGTCTCATGGAATGCCATGACAAGCTAATGCAATTGGAAACTACTCCTAGTTATTAGTTATGTAATGTGAAGTAATTGCATAACTGTTTAGGTTGACTTTGTAATAAACTATATTGTAACTGAAATTTTGTCATCTATCAACATCTAGTTATTATTTATGCAATGTGAAGTAATGCTTTGAGTTTGAAAGATGTGCAATGCAATGAATGTAATCAGCGATACAAATATAAACTACAAAAATCTATTTTCTACAATTCATTAGCTAAACTCTTTATTTTATTTTGTATTTTATTATCTTATTGAACATATGTTCATGTGAGGAATAGGCTAAGATAGGCATGATTGCAACTTTTGAAGGTGCATTACAGACTCTTCGTGGGTATGAAATTGATGTAACAGTTGAAGAAGCTGAAATTAAGGTAATGCTATGATATGGATACAATATTTTCAAAGCTTTTAGTTTCATATGCATCTTTTTTCACTTTTTCTATCTATTTTCCAAATAGAGAATTCTCTTCAATTTGTTCTCATTTAGTCTTATTACTGACACATTCTACTACTATGGTAAATTGTATTTTCAATGTCATTGGCAGTGAGGATCCCGACATTCACTTGAAGCAATAGCCAAAACTGGACAAATCAAGGAGGTGGAACATGTAACTAGAGAGTCAAACTTCTATGATGCTGAAAAGACAAAGAACCTTCTTATGGAAGCAAGACTTCTAGATGCCCGTCCATTGATAAATGTTTGTAACTCAATTTTCTCAGTCATAGCACTAAGAAACAAACTTTGTAATATTTTTTTCAAAGAAAAGACACATTTAAATCTTAAAATCAAGGAGGGGTAATTTTTTTATTAAAACAAGAAAGAGTTACAAAGCAAGGGAATTAAATAGGCCTATCAAGCTCCACCAAATGATCCAACTATTGAGACAAATCTAGGGGTAGTTGACCTTGATCCACCAAATTTCAATCATGAATATGACCAGAAGCCCATTTAGCTAAGCAATCAGCAACACCATTCCATTCTCTAGGAATATGAGTGAAAGTAATATACTCCAGAGAATCACATAGAGTGAGAATTTGTTCAACAATCAAATCCAACTGCCAGCTCACATCATCTAAATGCCACCTATTCAACAAGTTCACCACAACCTGGGAATCATACTCACATATGATCCTTTTCCATCCCAATTGAATGCCCCACTCCATAGCTAATAAAATGGCCTAAGCTTCCATTAAATTATTAGTATGAAGGCCCTTATAAATAGAGAAGATAAACTGGACCTCTCTAGAGCTATCTCGACCAACACCCCCAATTCCAACATGACTTGAATTCCCACGAGAAGAGCCATTTGATTTTATTTTAAGGACTCCTTGAGGAGAAGGGGAACATCTTCCCTCCCTATTCACCTTCGGGGTAGGATGTCTACATCTGTTGCGCATGAGCTACCTTTGTAGAGGAGGAAGATGAAGATGATTACAACAACCAACATCACGAGGGTCTGCTAGCACAGTTAGATCACACTTAGCCGCAATAGTTTCCCCTAAAGAATGTAGAATTTTCCACCATAGGTGAGGTGCCATCAACAACGCATCCTAAAAAAATTGCGTATTCCTCTCCAACCACAGATTCTAGATAATAAAGGATGGGCCAAGATCCCAAGCAGCTTGAAGAAAGGAGGTAGAAACAGGGGCCCTACCCCACCACTCCACAAACTCCACCAACGAGGAAACATGCTAGCAGATAGTATTCCACACCCTCACCAGAAATGCCAAATCTCCCTAGCATAGGAACATTGGAAGAAGAGATGGGAGACACTCTTCACAACCCCGACACAGAACACACATAGAAGGGCCTTGAAAACCTTGCTTACATAAATTATCCCAAGTAAGACATTGATTTTGAGCCACAAGCCACATGAAGAAATTGCACTTGGGCCAAGACAACTTGTGCCAAACTTGCTTCCACCAAGGGACCTCAATGTCCCCCAACAACTGCCTACCCAAGTGCTTATAACTAGCAAACACAAAGTACTCTCCAGACAAATCCGAACTATCCCAAGCCAAGACATTAGGTCCCCTCAAATAATTACAATAACGGGAAGCCAGAAGTTGGGAAAGCTCATGCCTATCCCCCTTAGACCCTCCTGGGGGGCACTCAGAAGGATGCTTCCAATGAAAACTCACAACTAGACCACAATATTGTACAACTTTATAATGCTCCACGGTATCCCAACCAGCTGCAATAAAACCATTACAAAGGGACTAAAGGTGAGGAAAAGAAGAGAGAATAGGAGGGTGACCATCCCAAGAATTTGACCAAAAAAGAGCCTGAGACCCCGAATGATAGATCCAAAACAGCTCTTGTTTAATCAATTGTGGCCCCACTTTCAAAGTATGCCAAATCATAGACCCCCTCCCCTCTAGAGGATAGTGAAGAATCTCAAAATAAGCCACACCCCAAAGATATTTATGGTTAAGAATATGAGCCCATAATTGGTGCTGATTGGAACACCATCTCCAGTAAAGCTTGGCAACAAGAGCATGCCCATTCAAAATAGCAGACCGTAAACCAAGACCACCCTCCTGCTTTGGTCTACACATAGATTCCCACTTAACAAGGCTCCACTTTGAAGAAAGAAAATTACCACTCCAAAGAAATTGTCATGAGAGAGCATCAAATTCCTTAAGGAAGTACATTGGTGTTGTTTGAACAAAGCACCTGTAGATGGGAAGGGCATGGATAACAGACTTGAGAAGAGTCACTCTAGCAACTATAAACAACCACCGATGAGTCAAATGAGTAACCTTCTGCCTCAGCTTGTCAAGCAACATCTGCCATGAGGACCTAGATTGACGACCAACAACAAGAGGAATACCCAAATAGACAAAGGGAAGAGACCCGATTTGAAACCACAAAATAGCAGCAATCCGTCGTTGGATAGCCTGGGGAGTATAAAAGAAAGACACATTTAAATCTTGTATATGTTATAAGAATACCTTTTCTAAATAAAATTTTAGTATTTTTCCTTCTTAATAGATGTTTCATTATGTGCAAATGAATGATTGATTATATTTTTCTATGTTTTATGTTTAAACCTCAGAAACATTGTCTCATTTCCAACACTTTTAGTGAACAAAAAAATTTAAATAAACTACCAATTGATAGAGCAATGAATAAATATGACTAAATATAATGATTATGCAATTAATAAAAAATGTATCGATAAAACACTGCCAAATTGATCAAATGACTAAATCAATTGACAAAAATCAGTGAACAAAAACACTACCAAATTGATTAAATGACTAAATCAATTGACAAAAATTGATGAACAAAAACACTACCAAATTGATCAAATTACTAAATAAATGACTAGAAATAAACGACTAATGGTCACATGACTAACTATATGACTAAATATATGACTAAATTTGATTAAATCAATAACTAAATATACTACCAAATTGATCAGTCAAAACAACCAATAAATGACTAAAATTGGTTTAGTCATTAATTTGGTCATGTTATAAATGACTGGAAATAAACTACTAATGGTCACGTGACCAAGTTTAATCATTTATAGGCAATTTTTAGTTTTTTTTTTAATAGTTTATTGTTGTTTATGTACTAGTGTGGTAACAATAAATCATCTAATTTTTTTATATAATTAAGTCTAAGTCGTGTAATAGATGTTTTGGATGAGGATCATGAATTTTTGACCCTACTCTTAATTTTAAAACATCTCTAATGTTTAGATGATACCCTTATATTATCATACCAATATTTTTTAATAAAGATTTGATTTCATTATTTAATTGCATGTCAAGCCTATAGAATGTACCACTAAAACTCCATTGGTTAATTGGATCATTTTCAATACTTTCTCTTCTCTTTATGGCTCTTCCTAAATTTTTAGGATTTATATTTATAAATTCACTATTCTTACTTATCCTTATTTTATTCAAAACTAATTTATTAACTAAATCAGTTGTTATAGCTCATTGTGTTGCATTCTTGTCTTTAGATCAACTTTTTTTTGTGATAAAATGAATATAATTAGCAACACTATCTATATAACTTGTTTCATTGAAACATCTTTCTTTTTAGATTTTAGAAAAATACCTAATTTTTTCATTACTTTTCGCATTTTCCACATTTTCATCAATTAAATCATGAGTTTACATTAAAATCCCAAACTTTTTGTATTAAAAAATAGTTTATATAATCTATTTTCATGGGTTCTTATATTTTTCCAATGAATCTTACCAAGAAAATTATCCGAGTCATTTCTTTCAATTTATAAAAACATATTTTTATTTTCACTCATACAAGTGATTTCATTCTCATTTTATGTTTCCAAATTTTCAACTTAGTAAAATTGATCTCACTATTGGAATATCCATCTTCTTTAAAATAATTAATATCAATATCATCAAAATGTGGGTTTGAGAACATACTTGGATTTATTTCTATAGTCACATTTTCCATATTGTTGAACTCTTCCACATTCACCATTTCCACATTTGTATCATCTTTATCCACACCATCATTGATGGTCTCTTGAATGTTCCTTTCTTCAATATTCATTGAACTAAATGCTTCAATATTATTCATTTCTCAAATATTTGTTCTTTGATCTCCTTTTTGTTTTTCCTCCTCTCTATTTGCTTCAATTTCTTCATGTGTCATGAGCCTCTTTTGTTTTCTTTTTTTATTTTGATATGATCCCATCATTACCAAATCCTATTGATAAAAACAACAAATGATATTTAATATATTTTTAAATTGATAACTCTTTCAAATTTCTGAAGTAAAAATAGATGTAGATGCTTTTCTTAATATATTATGAAGTACAAGTAGATGTCAATTATAAAAAATCTCTTACTTGATTCCTCTTTTCAAATAGCCCATGTATTTGATTTTACTTCAAAATAGTTCATTGATTGAATCCTTTTAAAAATTAAATAAAATATCGCATGCCAATAAATTGTACAAGACCCCTGTAAATAAAAAAATACAAAAATCATCATTGTCAAGCCATACGTGTAAAATATAATGTTACAAAGGGGTAAGTGCACCAAGTTGTGACACAAAAAGGGAGTCTTCAGATGCCACTTTTTTTTTCTTCTGAAATCGGAAAAGTTTGATATTCGACGAGAAAATGAATATAGTTATCCTCAAAATTTGAAGATGCAACAAGAACAAGAGTTGTAGTGCTCCAAATATACTTTCTAAACTACTAGTTTTTTTTTTTAAATGGTGAAGATTAAGGGTTTCAAAAAGGGGGAGCACACAAAGTGGCCCTATTTTTTTCAAAAAAACATAACATAGCATCTAGTGTGCTCCCCCTAAAATGTTAACTTTTTTTAGAATTTCAAAAATCACTTTAGTGCAAAATTAGTTAACACCATGAAGTTTATGGCAGATTTTTGGCTAATATTTTAATGAATATATTATTTTTTCCTAATTTTTCAAAGTGGACACATCCTAAAAAACAAAAATTTGAGCATGCTCACCCCTTAAAATTTTGAAAACTAATCAAAAATCAATTTTATTTTTTCAATACGTGTAGAATGGAGTCTAGTTTCTAAAAATGTATTTTTTTAAAAAAAATTGATGAATGAGTAAAAAATAATACCCAAAATACCACATGTTGGTTTTTGATGAAAAACTGGACACACTAATAAAAGAAATTAAAGATGAAAACCTTAACATAATAAAAATGTGAAAAATTATATGGCTAGATAGCTAAGAGAGCTTAACATCATCATTGTATTTTTATATATTTTCATTGAAACATGAGCAAACCTGATGGAGAGCATGGCCAAAAATGTGTGTTTCTTTTTACCTTTTCAAAAAACATGGACCTTTGGCATGAAATGGTCGTCCAACTCTTTGGGGTGGATTCCCAAGGAAAATCCAACCCAAAGGGTTGGTATTTCCTAATGCAAACCATTTGGTGAGTACCAAATTTGGCACTTGCCAAATGTGAATAATGAATTTTTAGAATGCATTTTATTTCTCTTTCTGTTTTTCTTTGTCTTTTTCTTTGGATTTCTCTGTCAGGAAAAATATATACATGAAATATAACTTAAAGTGTAATAAATCAAATGTCCATATGTAAATGTCAACTTATACTTAAAGTTGACATTTACATATGGACATTTAATTTATTATACTTTAAGTTATAGTTCATGTATATAGTTTGATGCAGGAGCATCCAGTGGTGTGAGGGCAATCTTGCATCACCCAAAAAGATGCTTTCCATTTACGTTCCTGTTGTTTTCTTTTTGTAGATGTTTTTTCATTTCTGGATACCCTTTTCGTTGAATAAGAGTTTCCAACTTTCAAAACTGCTTTTCTGCTTTTTCTACTCAACTGCTATTTTTAGCAGGTGTGAATTTGAAGGCGTGGGAAGACAAAAATTTATGGGAAGGTTCAGGATGAAAAAATAAGCACTTTGACGAAAGAATCAGGTCAAGATCATTCATGGTTTGAAAGATATTCAAGTTCCATTTTCTGTTTTTTTCCTGAAAAACCTTCTGAGTCCAGTTTGAGGTAATTAAATACCGGGCCTGCAATTTGTAAAATCCCAAAAGTGTTGTATGCAGGCCTACTTTGCAACATCATCTTTTGAGAGCTTCCTCAAAAGGTATTATTACTTGAAGATCCGACGACGGATTGGTTATTGCCGGAAGTTGGTGCATTTTAGAATGTGCCAATTTTGAATGTAATCTAAATTTGAAACTCTAAATTGTAGTTTCTTTTGGCTCCAAACCAAAATGGCTTACTATGAGTCGACTGATTTTGGGTAGCTTTTTGGGGAAGAGAGTTCGCATGCTGCAAAAGGGGGTTTTTTCTGTAATTTCTGTAATTTTTCTGAAACTTTTGTAGCTTGCATGTATCATAGAGCTTGAGGATTTGGGATCCTCTACATGTAAGATTTCCATTATTGAATAATGATAAAGTTTGCTAGTTGTGTAGTATTTTGTGCTCTGCCTGTCTCTGCCAAGTAGTTTCCGAGATGTTTTGAGAGGTTTCAAATCTCCTTGGAGCAGTAAATGAAAATTCTAGTTTTGGCATCTTGCACTTTCGGAGAAATAAATTTCACACCATGTCACTCTGCACTCAAGAGGTCAAATTTGTAATCAGTGTTGTATCATCTTTCTCTATCTCATCTACTTGTTATCTCTTTATACTTCTAGACTCTCTCACTATCTCCCATCCCATTATCTAACTTCTTTGAGTCATTATCTGCTTCCTCTTCCTCTCTCATCTCTTCCATCTCTCTACTCACAACCCCTCTGACCATCTCACTATTCCTCCCCCATCATTTTATCTCACATATTGCCTCTCTCACCCTCTCCTCCCTCCCTCCTTTCTCACACCTCCTCCTCCCTTTCCTAATGCCAAGATGATGCAGAAGGGATACTAAGAGAGAGGAAGGAGGGAGGGAGAGATAGAGAGGCAGAGGGAGGGGATGAGGGAGGCAATGTGAGAGAGTGTGATAGAAAGCAGAGAGAGGAGGGAGAGAGGAAGATGCCATGAGAGTAGAGAGAGAGAGAGAGAGAGAGGTCGGAATAGAGAGAGGTGGGATAGAGAGAGAGAGAAGATGGAAGGAGGAGGAGAAGTGAGAGAGAGGCAGAGAGAGAAGTAGAGAGGGAAGGAGGAAGGTGTAGATATTGAGAGATGGAAGGAGAGGGAGGAGAGATGAGGATAGAGAGGAGAGAGGGGGGAGACAGAGAAAAGAGAGAGGGGGATGAGGAGGGAGAGAGAGAAAGAGGAGAGAGAGAGAGGAATGAGGGAGGGGAGGGAGAGAGAGTGAGGAAGGAGAGTGAGAGAGAGAGAAGGTGAGAGAGAGGAGAGAGGAGAGGGAGAGAGTAGAGAAAGAGATAGAAGGAGAGGGATAAGGGAGATAGAGAGATGTAGAGAGGGTAGGAGAGAGGGAGGGAGGGAAGGAGATAGTGAGAGAGGGAAGGAGGGAGAGAAAGAGAGAGAAGGATGGACAGGTAGAGAGGTAGTTCTTGAGCTCAAGTGAGAAAATTTCGGATAAAGGGATGGAGATAGTGAGAGAGCGAGAGGTCTAGAGCATAAGAGATGAACAATGAGTGAGATAGAGAGAGAGAGAGAGAAATATGATGCAACTTGTTGATTACTAAAATTTGACCTCCTGATTACTAAAATTTGACATGTTGATTACTGAAATTTGACTAAGTCTAAAAAATTATAAGATCTTCCAAAAACTAGAAATTGCATTATAACAGGAAGAGATCCAAAACCACTCTCAAACATCCTAAAACTATATATGTAATACCCCTCGTGTTTCTGTTGGGACTTGATACTTTCTATGGCTTTGCTTGACACTTTGAGACTTTGATAGTTAATGTTTGTTAGTTGGATCGGTTGATTGGATAGTTTAGACTACTTGATGACTATGCTATTTTAATTGATGACATGGATATTATGATATGACATTATGGTTACTTTTGATTTGGTAATGTTTTCTATGGATGCAGTAATATATTGTGATGCAGTAGACTAGTAATTATTTCATGTGGATATGATGTGTTCGGTATAGTGTAACAATGTTACTTTATATTTGTTGCCATAGTTGTTATTATGGTTTTGGTGAGGGGACAGTGTAGCACCACTCGTTCGTGAGCACCCTACTACGTTGCGATTCCTTCTCACGATGAGATGTATTTGATTATATATATGTTATACACAACCTTGTTTGTATATAGGAATTGTAGGAACAAAGTCTCGATTCCACCTGCTTTGGAAGGACAGGGCAAGCATTAAATTATCCCAATGGGCATGATGTTGAAACAAAGATGACAAGGAAGTCACCCTATCCCAATTATGTCAACCCATCATGTGTCTAGTGGTATTGTGCGCATTTGACTTTGGTTATTTCTATATTATATAATATTTTCCTTTTGAGAGTGTTTTTGTGTTATTTATTTAATGTTGGTGTTGCTTTACTTTGGGTGAGTAATAGTATGATGTAGTTCAAATAATTAAATAATTAAAAATAAATGTTAGTAATAGTTGTTGGAATAGTTTTATTAAAATTTGAAGATATTAAATTAAAAGTTATGTAGTTTATTAAAGATAAATAGATTGATAGTGTAAATAATATTATTTAAAATTATCATTTAGATAATTTAATGAAAAATAGAAAGTTGAGGATAATTAATGGAATGAAATATTTAAATGAGTTAAAATGTATCAACTGTAAGTGGAAATTAGCAAAATAGAATTAAAATTTAAAGATTTTAGTTCGAATAGGAAAAAATTAAGAGAAGAATAAAAAGGACCAATGAATGTTCAGATTTTTGTTGAAAACTGGTGAAGAAATAGAAAATTCTCTTTTCATTTTGATTTTTGGGTTTTCGAAAATAGAAGAGGATATTTTTATTTTAATAGGAAAAAAGAAGAAGATGTATGCACGGGAAATTTTCACAGAAGCTTTAAAAAAAGAAATATACTTGTCTAAAAAAACCTTCTTCTTCTTTCATTCTCTCTGAAAAAAGGTTTTTGAGTTGAAATAGAAGATTAGTCTACATAAAATTAGATCAAAGAAACTGGTGGAGAATTTTCGTAGAAGTAAAGGGAGTTTTTTGAAAAGGCTGGTGGGAATCAAAAGAAGGCTTCGTCAACTTCTCGGCAAGCGCAGGACTCCAGGTTGCTTTATTGATCTTTCACTGCTTGTTAAATCTAAAATGGAAAATATGTTGTTCTGTAAAAGAAAAAATCATTTGGAGGTTTTAGAATAAATGTGTTCATATCAATTTACTGGGTAATAGAAAAATGAAAAAAAAAAAATTATTTGGAGTTTCTAGAAATATTTTGTATGTTTGTAATTTTCTTTATGAGAAAATTTAATTTCCTCTCTGAAATAAATGGATATACATATTCATGTATATATATAAATATACACTCACATACAGAGGTATATACATATATAAATATATATATATAAATTAATAAGTTTGAATTTTTTCATGGGGTCGAACTTGTGTTGGTGTCGACCTTTCTTTTTATTGAATGAAATGAGATTGAGGGGGGGATGGCTCGGTCATACCCTCCCCTCTCCCCATTTTGGCAGCACTGGGCTGCCCACAGCAGTCCATCGCGTACGACCGGTGGTTAATAGTTTTTATTTTTTTTATAAAATATATATATTTATTTATTTATATGTGTTTTTTTATGGGTACAATTAAATACCCAGAAAAATTAGTTAGGCCAAAATTATTTAATAAAAAATAAATATATAGAATATTTGTATATATATATATATACAAATATTCTATATATTTATTTATATATATTTGTATATATATATATATACAAATATTCTATATATTTATTTATATATATTTGTATATATATATATATATATATATATATATATATATGTTTCATTTATATATATATGTAATTATATGTGTATATATATATAATATAAATATATAGATATATTGATTTCTTTTATGATTGTGAAATTATAAATATGACTGTAATTTGTTAATGGAGAAAGGAAAAATGATATATCAAAATTATTATCAAGTTGTTATTTCAGAATTATTTCATCGAAAATGCGATTAAGTCATATTGATTAATTGTGAATGAAATAAAATGAATTGTTGTATTTTGGGTCTGTTTTGTAATAACAATGTGTGAAAATTATTATGTTGTTCTATATTTTGGAGTCTTGTAAATTAGATTTGGCTTCTTTATTATCGTTATGTTATTGTTTTGGCTTTAATCGATGTGGGAACCCAATTTGCTTTAGGAACCCACTTAGGGATGTTGTGAACTTTAGTCTTCCAGAGGCTTGAGTCAAGTGTTAGCTGATGTTTTCTCTTTTATTTGCTCTAACGGTGGCAAGTTATTTGGCATCTTTGTTTTGAAAGGGTTGTACTGGATTTTATTGAGAATTTGGCTATGTGGTTCTGGCGAGATGGGTAATACCTCACATGTATCCAGTTGAGCTTGGATGTTTTGTTTTTCCTTAGTGGTTCAATCCTTGATTTTGGTAATTTTTTTGGGTCTCTAGGGAGAGTGGCTCTTCATGGGGGCTGGCACACAAAGGGGAAGCTAGGATAACCCATGTAAGAGTTAGATTAAAAAGTGAAAATCTAATTAAAGAATTTAGGGGATGGGTATTAATAACATTAACAAGATAAGTATGGATACCTTGTCCATCTGTTAGGGATTTTACAGACTAATGGTGGACTGAGAAAGTCATGGTTGGCAAGGTCGTTACCCCATCTTCATGAGAGGCTAACGACTCCGCATAAGTCACCCTATGGGGCTGGCGCCTGGTGAGAGGTGGCCAGGATAACCATAGATGGGGGTCGGCACCTGTTTGCAAGGCGGCCAGGATAACCCATGTAGGACTATGCGATGACACTCTCTTCTAGTTTCCCCTTACGCTTTGTTTTCTTGCTAGCCTCTGGAAGTGGCTTATGGTTGTTGCCTTTTGATTTATTGATGATGTGTTTAAAGGTTTTATGTTGTGTTGGTTGGTTTCTTGGATGTTTTTTTTAATGATTTATGTACTCTCATGTTATTGTTATTGGAGTTATTGTTATTAAAGTCGTCTTGTTGGCATCCTTGGTCGAGGTCACTTCCTTGTCATCTTCGAGCATGGGGGGTGGGTTTTTTCTAAAACCCACGTGGTTGGGTGGAACGTGATCCACACCCCATTGGGTTCCCCATTAGTGTTCATTCTGCATAGTGCCATCTAGATGGAGCTTGAGCCAGATGTTCATATTGTATTTCAATTATTCTTTGTATTAATGTATCTTTCCCACATGTATGGGAAATTATGATGTAAACTTATGTAAATGAACTATGTAATGCACTAAAAGTTGATGTAATGTAAATGTACCTTTGTAATCATTTTTTACCTATGAGATTGAATATGGTTTTGTACCATGAGATGTATTTATATTTATGCTTATGTATGTATGGATGTTTAGTGGAATTAATCTTGTTATCTCTTGCAATGGACTAATGTAATGAATATGTTGGATGTAAATTTGGTTAAGTTATTTGGCTTTATGTTTATCTTTCATTATGGTTTGGTTTTATGCGATGTAACCTTGTGTTCCCCAAAGGACTTAGATGTTTGGGAGTGTATCATGTGCAATGTAATAATGTATAATGGTTCTTTATATGATTGCTTAATATGTTTACCTTGTATTTAAAAAAAAAATTATGCTTAGTAGTTGTCCTTTGGGGTTTGCACGATAGGCGTTACAACTTGGTATCAGAGCCAGGTTCACACACTAGGCATTATGAGCCCATTATGGAATCTTGTGTTTAGACGTCCTACATTTAGGTTTTCACCTTACTACCAATCTTGCTTTTTTTCATCTGAGTTTTCTTGTTTGTGTTGGGTCAATGATGCAGAAAACTTGCAGAAAGGATAGAACCCTTGGTGTAGTGTGCAATGCACCAATATCCTTCCTACCGGGGATGCATTAGAGCCCTTGTGTTGTTGTGTGATGTAAGTTTGTGTGTGGATATGCTGAATTTATGATTAAGTTGGTTTTTTGTGCCTCTTTTTCCATTCTTGGGACCCTTTCCCCTTGGTGATGTGTGTAGGATGGTTGGAGATCAAGGGTGAGGTCGCGGAAAAAGATGGGGTGAAAGCCAAAGGACTAATCACCAAGGTGCCTTACCTTAGTAGCCTCACAACACCGAATGTGGAGAAGGGCTTGGAACCTAGATAAACCTAGAGCAACCAAGCACGAAGAAAGTGCAAGTAGGCCAACGGCTAGAAGAAATCTCTGACGATGAAACCCTGGCACATGCTCTAGTCCAGATCAAGATAGAAGAAAGAAAAAAAACCACTAAATCTAAACTTGTTACTAGGACCAAGAAGCCATCAGTAGTTTGAGATTGGGCGTTGGGGTGTGGACCCCATGCCCCCAAGCTGACAAAAGAGGAGGTAGAATTCCTACGAGCACGTCGCCCTTCATCTAAAATGACCATGAGGGACTCAGATGAGGACGCAGAAGAGTGTCCTCTGGGGGATCATGAGTAGGCACCTTTGTTTTGTGAGCCCTTTTTAATAATGTACTTGATACTATAAGTTTTTGTTGGTGCAGGTGCACCCTTTTGTTTGAATTGGCTGATAGTATGAATAACTAGTATGTGTGATACTCTATTATAATGACTGTGTTATGAAATAAAGAGTGGTTTTTTATTGGAAGTTGTGGTGTGGAATCTTGGCCTCTTGGTTGTAAATGTGTAGGAACTTGTGCTGAAAAGTGAATAAAGTAATTTTTTTGGTGTGTAAATGGAGAAGTTAAACAAAAATATATACTTGTGTGAATAATCATGCTAGGACTTTATAGTATTTTGAGGTTAAGATGAAGTTTGAACTATTGACACTAATGTGTTATGTCCTATCATAGTTGGTGATTTCTAGATAGTTAGCTTTTTCATTTGTTTAACCATTTTATGCAATAGGAATTTTCTCTTTCTATTTGTGGTTGCAAATGATTGATTACTTATTTTATTGCATGATGTTCAACGCTGAACTTTGTACTCCATTATAGAATTTGATACTCTAGTCTTATTGCCATTGGTATTTGTTTGAAAGTTTCTAAGCTTCGTTCTATCCTTCTTTCCTTGTTTTTCTAGCTTGCTACTAATAGTTTGAAGATCATTATATGTTAGTTTGGCATCAATAGTAGACCCTTCGACTTACTGTGAAGACTCCATCTTGATAGTATGGTTGCATTCATGAATATAAACTGAGCTTAGTATTCGATTTTAGTTTCCTATTATTTTGTGTTATAACTATGATACTCTGCATTATTATTTGATTTCATTAAGCATATCATGGTCCTTATTGTATCTTAAATTTTATGCCCCCTTATTACTCATCATGCCAATAACCTTCACTATTTGCACACTTTCTTTTCAACCGCATAGTCACGATTTGTCATAGTTTTCAATTTTTTCCTTGATGCATGCATGGTTGCCTGAGATAGGTAGCTACTAAATCTGTCAAGAATCTATTTTTCTTTTGTATGCTTGATGGAGGTCGAATTATATTGCACAACCATTGATGAAATCCCTTGCAGATTTACACAAGCCTGGTGCTTTTGTTGGAAATTTTGGAGCCTAATCTATCAAACCATTGTGGTAAATCCTTCAAAGCATAGCATACCATGAGACTTCTAGCATACCACGTTAAACATTGCTAGATCTAAATAGCCTATCCTCTTTAGGTTTTGTTGGAGATACTCAGCCTATGATAGTATATGATCCTTAGGGGCCACAAGTTTATGCACACATGATGACAAGCATATATGTAATGCACTAAGGGAGTTCTACTATGTGTAGAAGGTGTTGCCCTTAACCGTTAACCCTACACTTTCTCATTGATAGGTTTTCACATTGTAGTCTCCTTGTGCTAATTTTTCTTACATAGCGATCTTTGAGTTATCTTTGCATATTCATTGGTGTTGGAAACTCAATTTGGAGGGCATGTTTACAATTCAATGGTTTAGTTAGGTGAAGATTGATGATTCAACCCATGAACCAGAATTACATTTGCTATAATTGGTATTCGACGGAGTAATACATTGGTCTAAAACTTCGATTCAAATGCTTATGCTTGGAGATAGCTAAAATTTCCTTATGGTTGGAAATTAACTTCTCTCTGCTTGGTCTTCCATTGTAATTGATCATTGTTAAATCTTTTGTGTGTCATTAATGTGACTTTCCCTCATATTGACATTTGCATTTTATAATGCATTTGATTATAGTTGTATTTGTGTCTTTGTTCTCTTCTTTTCCCTGGATTTCCACTGATGACTATAAAGAATGTGTTCGGGTTGATCTAGTTTTAATTCTTTCGTTGCAGTCCATAATAAGTAATGGTTATTCCAATTTTATGTGAAATTATCCTTTCCTGTGTTCGGGGCGCATTTATCATAGCTTCTTGCTTGTTTTCACTCGTTTTCCTTTGAGGGAGTTCATTTTCTTGTTAGGACAGTGTTGCTTGTATGGTAGTTATCCTCCTTGGTATTGCATTCTCTCCTTTTTGCAGTAATATGTGAGAAAAGACGTATACCATGTTGATTATTGCATCAAGTAATATTTTGAATTTGATATGCTAGTTTATATATATGCATATACGTGTGTTGTCTCTATATGAATTGGTATAATGAGTTAGAAATTGTAATTTTCTAATAGTATAGATTTGCATATTAGGTGTTGTGGTAATAGTAATTGATGATTAAGATTTATGCAGAAATAAATGACCTAGATTGTCTCCGTTAATCAACATATGAGGTATGCCATCATGATTTTTTTTGGGTTGTGTAGCTTTATAATTTGATAGTTCATAATTTCCATTTAGTGATAAACTCTCTTTCATAGTCATAGATTCAAGTTGTGTGGTTGTCGGGTAAATGATTAACTTTATTTTATAACGGGTAGTGAGAGCAAGGGAAATGGATTATAATATGCTTTTAATGTGTAGATATATTTTGTTTATACTAATAATAATACTATTGTATAGGTTGTAGTTTATTAATAAATAAAATGATTTATTTGATAAGGGGAGACAAGTAGGAAAGAATTAAATTAAAAAAAAAATCTTACTTTAATAACTAATTGGTCAGGTAAATGACTTAATTAGATTGTCCCTTGTTACTAACAATATCATAATGGTATCACTGTAAAGCAGTCCCAATTACGTAACATGGTTGAGACCTACGTGAGATATAGTGACTAGTTATGTGGATGTCTTGAGTAGCCTGAAAGACAAGTGTTGAGACTTCAACAACATGGGAGTATGCCTCCCGTATTAGAGAGAATCTTATTTGTATTTGTTCATTGGCTTCCAGGAGTAAGCTGAATTCTAGGGGGGAGGATGTAATACCCCTCATGTTGTTGTTGGGACTTGATACTTTCTATGGATTTTCTTGACACTTTGAGACTTTGATAGTTACTATTTGTTAGTTGGATCAGTTGACTGGATAGTTTAGACTACTTGATGACTATGCTACTTTAATTGATGACATGGATATTATGATATGACATTATGGTTACTTTTGATTTGGTAATGTTTTATATGGATGCAGTAATATATTGTGATGTAGTAGACTAGTAATTATTTCATGTGGATATGATGTGTTCAGTATAGTGTAACAATGTTACTTTATATTTCTTGTCATAGTTGTTATTATGGTTTTGGTGAGGGGACAGTGTAGCACCAGTCATTCATGAGTGCCCTGCTACACTATGATTCCTTCTCACAATGGGATGTATTTGATTATATATATGTTGTACACAACCTTGTTTGTATGCAGGAATTGCAGGAATAAAGTCTCGATTCCACCTGCTTTGGCAGGACAGGGCGAGCATTAAATTATCCCAATGGGCATGATGTTGAACATAGATGACAAGGAAGTCACCCCATCCCAAGTTTGTCAACCCATCATGTGTCTAGTGGTATTGTGCGAATTTGACATTGGTTATTTCTGTATTATATGATAGTTGCCTTTTGTGAGTATTTTTTGTGTTATTTATTTAATGTTGGTGTCGCTTTACTTTGGGTGAGTAATAGTATGATGTAGTTCAAATAATTAAATAATTAAAAATAAATGTTAGTAATAGTTGTTGGAATAGTTTTATTAAAATTTGAAAGTATTAAATTAAAATTTATGTAGTTTATTAAAGATAAATAGATTGATAGTGTAAATAATATTATTTAAAATTATCATTTAGATAATTTAATGAAAATAGCAAGTTGAGGATAATTAATGGAATGAAATATTTAAATGAGTTAAAATGTATCAACTATAAGTGGAAATTAGCAAAATAGAATTAAAATTTAAAGATTTTAGTTCGAATAAGAAAAAATCAAGAGAAGAATAAAATGGACCAATGAATGTTTAGATTTTTGTTGAAAATTGGTGAAGAAATAGAAAATTGCCTTTTCATTTTGATTTTTGGGTTTTCGAAAATAGAAGAGGATATTTTTATTTTAATAGGAAAAAAGAAGATGTATGCATGGGAAATTTTCATGGAAGCTTTAAAATAATATATATACTTGTCTGTAAAAACCTTCTTCTTCTTCCATTCTCTCTGAAAAAAGGTTTTTGAGTTGAAATAGAAGATTAGTCTACAGAAAATTAGATCAAAGAAACTAGCGGAGAAGTTCTGTAGAAGGAAAGGGAGATTTTCGACAAGGCTGGTAGGAATCAAAAGAAGGCTTCGTCAACTTCTCGGCAAGCGCAGGACTCCAGGTTCCTTTATTGATCTTTCACTGCTTGTTAAATTTGAAATGGCAAATATGTTGTTCTGTAAAAAAAAAATCATTTGGGGGTTTTAGAATAAATGTGTTCATATCAATTTACTGGGTAAAGATAAATGACATAAATTGTTTTGTTTGGAGCTACTGGAAATATTCTATATGTTTGTAATTCTATTTATGAGAAAATTTAATTTCCTCTATGAAATAAATGGATATATATATACATAAATATATTTATCAATTTCTACAAAAAGTGCTTGGCAATATATATATATATACACTCACATACAAAGGTATATACATATATAAACAAATATATATATATATATATATAAATTAATAATTTTGAATTTTTTCATGGAGCCAAACTTGTGTTGGTGTCGACATTTCTTTTTATTGAATGAAATGAGGTTGAGGGGGGATGGCTGGACCGTACCCTCCCCTCTCCCCCTTTTGGCAACACTGTGCTGCCGACAACAGTCCACAGACTGCTATGCGCAATAATCCTATGGACTGTTGTGCGCAGCAGTCGTATGGGTTGTTGTGCACAGTCCACAGTCCATCGTGTACGGCCAGTGGTTAATAATTTTTTTTTTTGATAATATATATATATATACACACTTATATTTATATATGTGTTTTTTTTATGGGTACAATTAAATGCCCAGAAAAACTAGTTAGGCCAGAATTATTTAATAAAAAATAAATAAACAAAATATTTATATATATATGTTTCATTTATATATATATATATGTAATTATATGTATATATATATAATATAAATATATAGATATATTGATTTCTTTTATGATTGTGAAATTATAAATATGACTGTAATTTGTTAGTGGAGAAAGGCAGAATGATATATTATCAAGTTGCTATTTCAAAATTATTTCATTGAAAATGGGATTAAGTCATATTGACTAATTGTGAATGAAATAAAATGAATTGTTGTATTTTGGGTCTGTTTTGTAATAACAATGTGTGAAAATTATTATGTTGTTCTATATTTTGGAGTCTTGTAAATTAGATATGGCTTCTTTATTATGTTATGTTATTGTTTTGGCTTTAATCGATGTGGGAACCCAATTTGCTTTAGGAACCCACTTAGGGATGTTGTGAACTTTAGTCTTCCAGAGGCTTGAGTCAAGTGTTAGCTGGTGTTTTATCTTTCATTTTCTCTAACAGTGGCAAGTTATTTGGCATCTTTGTTTTGAAAGGGTTGTACTGGATTTTATTGAGAATTTGGTTATGTGCTTCTGGCGAGATGGGTAATACCTCGCATGTATCCAGTTGAGTTTGGATGTTTTGTTTTTCCTTAGTGGTTCAATCCTTGATTTTGGTAATGTTTTTGGGTCTCTAGGGAGAGTGGCTCTTCGTGGGGGCCAACGCACAAAGGGGCGGCCAGGATAACCCACATAAGAGTTAGATTAAAAAGTGAAAATATAATTCAATAATTTAGGGGGATGGGTAGTAATAACATTGACAAGATAAGTATGGATACCTTGTCCATCTGTTAGGGCTTATGCAGAATAATGGTGGACTGAGAAGGTCATGGTTGGCAAGGTCGTTACCTCGTCTTCATGAGAGGCTAACAACTCTGCATGAGTCACCCTATGGGGCCAACGCCTGGTGAGAGGTGGCCAGGATAACCATAGATGGGGGTCGGCACCTGTTTGCAAGGCGGCTAGGATAACCCATGTAGGACTATGTGATGACACTCTCTTCTAGTTTCCCCTAAAGCTTTGTTTTCTTGCTAGCCTTTGGAAGTGGTTTATGGTTGTTTCCTTTTGATTTATTGATGATGTGTTTAAAGGTTTTATGTTGTGTTGGTTGGTTTCTTGGATGTTTTTTTATGATTTATGTACTCTCATGTTATTGTTATTAGAGTTATTGTTATTAAAGTCTAGTCTTGTTGGCATCCTTGGTCGAGGTAACTTCCTTGTCATCTTCGAGCATGGGGGGTGGTTTTTCTGAAACCCACGTGGTCGGGTGGAATGTGCTCTGCACCACATTGGGTTCCTCATCAGCGTTCATTCTGCACAGTTCCATCCAGATGGAGCTTGAGCCAGATGTTCATATTGTATTTCAATTATTCTTTGTATTAATGTATCTTTCCCACATGTATGGGAAATTATGATGTAAACTTATGTAAATGAACTATGTAATGTACTAAAAGTTGATGTAATGTAAATGTACCTTTGTAATCATTTTTGACCTATGAGATTGAATATGGTTTTGTACCATGAGATGTATTTATATTTATGCTTATGTATGTATGGATGTTTAGTGGAATTAATCTTGTTATCTCTTGCAATGGACTAATGTAATGACTATGTTGGATGTAAAGTTGGTTAAGTTATTTGGATTTATGTTTATTTTTCATTATGGGTTGGTTAATGTGATGTAACCTTGTGTGCCCCAAAGGACTTAGATGTTTGGGAGTGTATCATGCAATGTAATAATGTATAATGGTTCTTTATATGATTGCTTAATATGTTTACCTTGTATTTTTTATTTTTTTTAAAGTTGTGCTTAGTAGTTGTCCTTTAGGGTTTGCATGACAGGCATTACAATATACATGAAATATAACTTAAAGTATAAGAAAGCAAATTTCCATATGTAAATTTTTATTTCATGTATATAGTTTCATTGATAGAGAAAGACAAAGAAAAAGAAAACGCATTCTAAAAGGTCATCATTCATACTTGGTGAGTGCCAAATTAGGAACTCTCCAAACTTGGCTTGGGATGACCAAGCCTTAGGCTCAATCATCTGAGCCATTTGGCGAGCACTGAATTTTGTGCTCACCAAATGGTCATTTCAAGTAAAAAAGAAAAAGTGGCATCTTAATTGTGTCACAACTTTGTGAACTTAACCAAAGATGTCGTTGGTAGTACGTTTTACTCAAGATTGAAAATAATAGATATATATGAAACGAGTACCTATTATATTTTTGGAATGGGTGCCCATTTCAAAATGGGTACTTATTTTATTTTTTAGAATGGGCACTCACTCTAAAATGAGTACCTATTTTAAAGCAGGTACCCATTCTAAGAAATTTGAAACTCTTACTTGCCTTTTCAATTTGGTTTTAGGATTGAGAAAGGAATGGTGACCCAACCCTTAGCCTTGAACCTATAATTACAAGGTCATGTAAACACCAAGAGAAAAAACTAATTTTGATAATATGGCTGACAATTTTTTTCTTAGAATTTTTTTATGAAATTAAAACTCATTATAGGTGGCAATGTCTAGTTTTCAAATATGAAAAATTTTCTATGATTGTATTTGTTTTTAATAAAAGTTTGAAATATCAAGTGTTCATATTATTTTAATATCTTTTAAATTTTAAATTTTCTCTGTAAAAAAACTGTCATCAATCCACATAAAATTATTTACACAATGAAAAAAATAAAAAAATGATTAGTTTAGCCCAAATTATGCTTGTAAACACAATTTGTTTTTGTAACACCCCTCTGTTTTGGACATTTGGATCGGCAGTGTTTTCTTGGTAATGTTTGATTATGCTTATGATGTGACTGTGAACTTAGTGATTATTTAATCATGAACTATTTAGTGATGTGCATGTTATATTATAAGGTGACGATTGTGTCTGAACATGCTTTGACTTTGTAACTTGATTACTTGTGATCGTGATTGATTAAATGATGTGGAAGTTATATGTTGATGTGAGGTTCTTTTATTCTGATGTTATCCTTATGGCACGATTTATAATAACTTAGGAGATATCTGATTAAATGATGTTTTATGCTATTTATCATATCATTGATGTTAGATGCGTCAGTTAGAGATACTGTATTGGTGAAGGGGATGGATTGTATCACTCGCTTGCGAGCGCCCTACAATCCTGAGATTCCCTCTTCACGGTGTGTTTGATTATAATATACATATATATTTTGCATGTTCGACATGTTCTTTGTTGCAGGTTGCAGGTACACGACATCGACTCCATCTGGCTTCACAGGTTTGAGCGTGTCCATTTACCAACGGTAATTGATTGGGAGATAGTAGCTAGGTTTTCCGAGCCGAGTCGTCACCCTAGTCATAGCGTGTTATCAGGTTGTCGTCGGGGTCAGTTGTTTTAACTTGGTCAGTTTCCCCTTGAGTGTTTATTTAACTTCAAGTTTAAAACTTATTAAAAATGACTTGCGTAGTTTAATTGATGATTAAATGTGTTTAGTTGCAATGCTGAAATGCGATTTATTTTACTTATTTATTTGATTAAATTAATAAAATAATGATTGGGTTATTGATTGATTTGATTAATTAATAAACTAGATTTAGTTTATTAATTAATTAGATTAATAGTGGATATAGTCTAAAAGATGATTCAATCTATTTAGTTTCGATAATTAAATGAAATTTATCTCGTTTGTTAATTGGATTTAAATTAATTAAATAACTCTTTAGTTACTATGGAATTGATTTATTTAATTAATTAGATTGAGTTATCAATTGATTTGTTTATTAATGAATAAATTTGAATAAAGGAATTATATTGTCTTTATTGAATATTTGATTTAAATTATAGAGGTAGTGGAAATCATAATAAAGTTTTGATTTAAATGCAATTATGTATTTACATGAAATTGTAATTGAAATTAAAAGTATTTTTGTGAATTTAAAAATGGAATAGTTTTAAAATGATTTTTTTTTTTAAAAAAATAGATAGTGGGAATTTTAGGGTTTGCTTTGACCAAATTGAATAAAACCCTATTTTGAAAAGAAATGGCTCATAAATTTTTTATGCTTGCAATTTGGGGAAAATTTGGGGGCCATGGTTTTTGCTTGGAATTTTTGAAGGAGATGGAGGTTTTGTTGGAGCTGGATCTTGAAGAGGATTCGAAAGCTC
The DNA here is from genome assembly GCA_007258455.2 of Sequoia sempervirens. NCBI lineage: Eukaryota > Viridiplantae > Streptophyta > Pinopsida > Cupressales > Cupressaceae > Sequoia > Sequoia sempervirens. The sequence goes on along the minus strand of VDFB02034324.1, from coordinate 103,233 downwards.
CATGGAATCTTGAAGCCTTGGGAGAAAAATCAGGTTCTTTTCTTCTTGCTTTGTTTTTTTTTTTAAATTAGATCAAATTCTCATCTTGATGTTTGAAATCTTTATCATATTGTTTGAAAATCCAACAAAATCCATGGAAATTAGATTTTAAATTAGCAATAGAAGATTTAGAGGAAAAAAAATTAAATGTATTTGTTTTTTTGGAGAAAACCCAGAATTTTTACCATGCTATTGTGTTCAAAATCTTTTCTTTTAACCTTCACCTTAAGAAAAATTTGCCCAGATTGAATTGTGAAATGATATTTACTTTGCATATAAAATTTGTGGGCTGGAAATTTTTCTTAAAAGATTTGTTTTAAAATAAAAAAAATGATGAATTATTGTTGGGTGAGCATTCTAGTTTTTACCAGAACAGGGGTTGCATTTTTTCTTTTTTTCGTTTTTCTTAAAAAATGAAATTGTTTGAATTAAAACAAAATAAATATAAAATAAAATTTTTATTTTTGTGGGCTGCCCTAGCCACCCCCCATCCATGGGGGGTGTCATGCGAATGGGGGCGACCACAGGGCGTCCCCTGTAGGGGCTGCGATGCAGCCTTTTCACTTTTTAAAATATAAGTTTGTTTTTATTAAAAACTTTTAATTTTTATTAAAGTTTATTTTATATTATATATTTATTATAATATATATAATATATATATATTAATTTTAATTATATATATATATATATGTTATATATTTACTATAATATATATATATATATATTATATTATATTTATTAAATTTTTTTGTTAAATATAGATATTAATATATATTTAATGAATATATATTAATTAATGGGATTTTAAAATATATGACATATATAAAGTGTATATTATATTTAATGTTTTCACTTTTTCGCTTTAAGTGGTAAAAATGGAATTTAAATGGGAAGTTTAAATTTACTTTTAAATAATTGATTTATATGCAAATAAAATGATATTTTATTTGGCATATTAAAATAATGTTAAATAGTAAATTGGAAATTCAAATGATTACGTGGTTATTATAAAAGAAGGAAATTGGTATTTTAATAAATAGTCGTAAATTTCAAAAGAAGTTATTTTAAGCTATTATTAAAGGTATATTAAGGACATTTTGTTTATGTAATTAATGAGGGATAAAATATGATTAATTAAAATATATGAAATAATTAGTTATATTTTAATTGATGGGGTTTAAATTATTAAATAGGACTTAATCTAAAATGATTATCGCATGGATTAAGAGGAAATGTAATTAACGAATTATCAATGTTTTAATTGAAATATTGAGTTGGATTTTGATTAATTTATTTATCTTGTGCTGAAATATAGATTAAGTGACTTGATTAAAATACCCCGATTTTGAAGATAATTGTTAAATGGAGAGTTAATGATTGACGTAATTCAATCAAATGACTTTATTTATTAAAATCGTTTGAATATGGAATTTAATTGCGAAACTAAGAGATAATGGAAGATTTATTTTACTCAGATATTTTAATAATTAAATTGTTTGATTATGGAACATAATGGTGGAACTTAGAGTTAATGCATGATTATTTTAGTCAGAAGTCTTTACTTATCAAATGTTTGACTTAATTATGATTTGATTTTGGTTATTGTGGGAATTGAGACAAATGAAGTTAAAAGGATAGATTTAAAGATAGATTATCCTAAGATGACTTTTGGTTACGTATTAGGAGCAAAGGAAGATTTTTATATTCAAATGAATTATTTCGAATGTTGAATCTCAATAGGCAATATTTTATTTTAAAAAAGGTAGATTTTAAATGATCAAGTGTTTTCATTTTCAAAGGTTGATTTTATTAATCAATGTAATTGGGAAAATGAAATATACTATTGGTTTGAATCCTTTGAGTTGTCAACGTGCTTTGAGTTACTATTGAGTTGTGCAGATAAGGTCCATTATTTATTTAATTCTTGCGTGACGTAATTGATTGACTTATTATTTAATCTAAGTGCTTTGATAAACGAATGGTTTCATTTATAGTATATGATTGTGATACTAGTGAAATGATTGAATATTTTAGTCATTCTTATTTTAGTCGAATGATGGTATTTATTTGAATGCTTTGATTAGAGAAGTTACTTGTAAATTTTAGAGTAAATGATTGGGTTGTAAATACTTCAATGTTGAAAAGTGAATTTGATGTATTTGATTGAGTAAATGCAAGATTGGAAAACTGTGATTGACTGGGTTTAGGAAACCCTAATAGTAGACATTGAATTGCCTGGAATGCTTTTGGACCATGGTCCTTTTATTTTTTTCCTTGTTGGGCAAATGGGTTCGGGTCTATGTAAGTCTTCCAGAGAAGTTCTTTAGAGGGATGTTTTGTGTAGAGGTTCAATTTGTACCTCCTTGGGAATAGGAGAGGGTCATGTGTTTATACCTCCTTTGGACGGAGTGGTATTTTGTATTTTGTTTTTCCTCCAGTGTATGGAGTGGATATTGTGACCTTGTTTACCTCTAGTGTTTGGAGAGGGTTTTGACCTTGTTGCCTTCGGTGTTGGAGAGGGTCTTAACCTTGTGGTTTTCTGTGTTGGAGTGAGTTCTTGAATTGTTACCTCCTCAGATTGGAGAGGTCGTGTTATCTTGTTACTTATTGTGGTTTTCACCATGTGAGTTGTCTTAGGAGAATGGCTTGCAATGGGCGCCGGCGCACAAAGTGATGCTAGGATAACCCTTTGTAAGTTGGTTAATTCAGTGATAACTAAATTAAACTTTTAGAAGTTTAGGATGCATCAAACATTAAATAAGATTAAGTATGCCTCACTCATGGACCCAAGGGCTTGTTGTAGACTTGGGATGAGATGGGAAGGCCTGAAATGGAAAAATCATCTATCTTGTCTTCATGAGAGGTATTTGGTTCCGCATGAGTAAGCATGGGTGTCGGGAATACGATAGAGGCTACCAGGATAACCCGTGGAGTGGGGGCCAAGGCCTAGGAAGATTCCCAGAGGATATCCCTTGATGAGCTATGCGATGACACTCTTCCTAAGTCAGCAGTTTGTATTTGGTATTTGTGACACTCTTGATCTATTCTATGTCTGGAAGCAATGTAACCTTTGACAATGTTGTGTGAGTCGTACCTAGAGTTGTACGTATGACCATTCAGTCATGTGATGAGGTCTTGTATTTATTTCGTATCAGCTTTGTGTGGCCCGTGCCTAGTGGTAGATGGTCTTGTGTAGGAATTCCTAGTTACTATCTCCTAGCATAGAGGGAGTGGGGCCTTTGGGTTCCACGTGGTCGGGTGGCGTGCTTCTTAAATCCGTTGGTTCTTCTTCATGTTCGTGTGTTCGTGATAACCAATGGAGAGCTCATGGGATGCAGTGTCTTCTCACACTTCACTCTTTCAGTTCTTATTGTATTTTATTACCCCTCAGTTGTTATCGAGGTGGAATTTGTAAATTGTAATCATGATTATTGGATTTACCTCATTCGGGGAATGAGTGTTGTAATCTTATTGTTTAAATGTTGTTAATTGGATTTATCCTCCATTGTAAGTTATCTTGTATGGAATGTATGTTGTCTCATTTCCTTAAGTGATTAATGTTTCGGTTTGTATTATTATTTTTTGTTGTTGGGTTTTAAAGTAATCTTTGTCTCGTGGCCTTAGAGGTTGTTGGCAATGTGTATTCATCTTACATGTTATTTGTACTTTAAAAAAAAAAAATTGGTGCATTTAAGTAGTGAATTGCAACTTCCTCTAGGGTTGTGTGGCGGGGCATTACAGTTTTCATAAGTTACAATTAGAGCCAATAAAAAATACTTTTAAAAAATATAATAAAATATCCTCATCAATCTTTAGCATAATACACATATTTTTCTAGAAGTAATTAGAAAAATAATTTTATATAGATCATATTATGCTTGTCGGACACATGCATGGTATGGTCCTAAAAAAGTGAATTTTAAAAATTGGTTTTTGTACAATTATATGCAATATTACTAGACTTTCTTAAGATTATATGCTTTAAATTTTTAGTCCAAGTATGACAAAATTTTATTTTTTAAGAAAAACACTTCCACTTTTTGGCCAAAAAGTGGACCCAACTTCTTGCACCTACTCCAATATTTATTATGAGAAAATTTACACAATTTTAACCTATTAATAAACTTAAACTATACTTAAAAATTTAAATTGTATTGTTCTTATTCCTCTGCTAAGTTGATGGTGAACAAAAGAAAGAAAGAAAAAAAGTAATAGTTTTGATTACTTACAAAGTATAGATTTTGCATGCTTCACTTACAATGGTCATGAACAATGATATGGTCAAAGTAGTTGCTTGGTAAAACAATAAATGGGGCTATAGGTAAAATTCCTATTATTTCTACACTTAACAATAAATGCTACCTATTATTAGTTAGCAAGTTAAAAGGAAAGACCATCCATGGCCCCAAAAAACTAAGGGTGTGCTCAATGAGAAAGGAGAGTTTAGTTTAGAAAGATATGCAAGAAGTCAATTCCCTTGCTACCTATAATTAGTTACTAGAGAGGGCATTCCACCTACCTGTAAGTGGTTAATAGATAGGAGGTTAAGTGCTCACCCAAAATTCGAGAAAAATTATCTTATCTATTGATACATTCAACAAGGATGAACCATTTGAAAAATAAAGATAGATCTATTGAATATATCCTAGGAAAGATTATTGTTATTTTTTGTGATCATTTATTCATGTATGTGTTCAAATATAAAATGGAATAATACTTCACCAACTATGACTCTATTTAGCATACAAAGTGAGTTACTTGTTGTTATGAAAATGGTGTCTCAACCTTCCAATTACACGAGGTTACTATTTATAGTAATTTTACATTTGAGAATGGATTGGTGCAAAATTTTCCCCAAAGTTTTGAAATGGATAATAAGCATGTTTGTCAAGTTCCATCACAAAATCAATTTTGGATTTGAAGATATTAAAGTCCAATTTGATGGCCTTAGAGGAATTTTTTTGGGCCAAAATCTATCATAATTGTGAAGCTTTTTATAGCTTGATAAAGTGCTTCACGATTTTTTTGAAAGCTCAAACAGTTCATCAATTAGGCACCTAGATCAAAATTTATCCTAATATGGAAGATGTAAAAATGTTTTGAACACGTAAATGAGTTGTAAAGGGGGTGTTACACATGGTGGTATGTGTTTTTAATCATAGGCATCTATTATTAGAGATAAGGATAGTAGGTGGTTTTAGGTCATGGTTTTGTAATATAGTTTGACGGTTTCATGTATTGTATCTCCTATATATTAGGTGCATGAGATGGAGGTTGGGTGTAAGTCTTGTAGCTATTGAGTTGTCTCTAGATTTCTAGTTGGTGATACTCATGTAAGAAAGCTTTCTTCAAGTATATTGTAATATTATTGATTTTTGAATAATATATTGGCTAGTTTGTGGGTGAGGTTTTTCTCCTAAAAGGGTTTTCCCGACATAAATCACTATGTTGTGGTATGAATGTTGTTTATGTTTATTTTTGTTTAAGTTTCTATAATTGTTTAGATATGATTTTTTTTGCATATCCCTCATCTCAGGATTAGTGTAGGAAGTTGTTTGGCTACCTTAGCTTCCTTACAAGTGTATCAAATCTTGACCACCTTTTCTTTTAGTTGTGAGTTGTTGGGTTTTTTTAACTAATCCACATTTGAGTGAGATCTTGTGCAAAATATACTTTTTGATCTTGTTGTAGGAATTTTCAGATGGCAAGAACATCAGGGAGAATAGAGGTAAAGAATTTTTCTAGAAAAAAAATTGAGATGTGGAAGTTGAATATGGAGGATTTGTTAATAGATCAAGATCTGTGGGATGATGTTGATGATAATTGTTTAAGGATTTTGTATCTTAATTTGGCTACTTATATTGTGCTATAGACCATAAAGACAAGGGTCTAATCATATTTTGCTTGGTAGACTCTATTATGATTAATTTCCACAAAGAGACCTCTACACAATAACTATCGAAGAAGATTAGTGAGATGTATCAAGCCAAATCCTTAGTGAATAATGCTTTCTTAAGGGAGAATTTGTATTCATTGGGAATGGGAGGGTGGATAAATTATAAACCACATGGATGCATTCAATATGTTGGTGGCTCAATTAGCATAAGTTGGTGTCAAAATGGATGAGGAGGAGAAATGTTAGGCCTTTCTTTATTCTTTTTCTGATTCATGGGATTCTCTTGTTGTGGCTATTTGGAGTACTTATGTTATCTTGAAGACTAAATATGTGGTGGGTTCTTTGATTTTTGAAGAGATGAAAAGGAAGGTATCCATCAGTGGAAAAGAGGCCCTAAATGTTCATGGAAGACCTAAGGAAAAAGGAAAGAAGAATGAGAAGCATGATAAATCCAAATCCAAGGGGAGATCCAAATCTCCTAGAAAGTCCAAAGCTATTTGTTGGAATTGTGGTAAGCATGGATACTTCCATAAGGAGTACAAATAAGAAATTCAGAAGAAAAAGAAGATATTTGATTCTAATTTTGAATGTGAGAAGGAATGTGGTGGTGCATTCATTGTATAATTGGCCACTCATGCAAGTAATGATGCATGGTTAATTGACTCAGGTTCATATTTTCATATGATCTCTAATAGAGATTGGGTTTATGAATATGAAGAATTTGATGGAGGTAAAGTGTACTTAGGTGATGATTTTTGTTTAAATATTATTTTCCATGGTAATGTTAGAATCAAGTTTCCTGATAGTAGAATAAAAAGGATCAATAGTGTGGGTCAATGTAGGATCATGGGGGTCCAAACTAGGCCCCTAAGTGGCAATTAAAATTTAGAAAAATAGAGTTAGGAAACTTGGCATAAAAATTTGAATAGGTTATTAACATAATTTGGAAAATATGTAAGAACAAAACTTGTAGAAAATTGAATGTATTTTCTAGGATACTATTCCTTTTTTGTAAAAAAGGAACTCTATTTTGCGAAAATTTGAAATTTCAATGTACTGGTATTAAATTTTCAAGAAAAAGATAAAAAGAAGGTGTATGTTTGACCACCCTAAGTACAAGAATTTTTTATTTTTTTTTTAAACTTTCAATATATGCAGAGGACACATGCTCAGATGTGCTATATTTTTTTTGTAATTTTTTTGCATGTAAATAATTAGTTATGAAATTTTTAGTAGAACATTTCAAAATCATTAAAACGTGTTTGTCTGACCACCATAACTTGGTCAAAAATTTATGAAATTCAATATTTTTTATCCTATAGTATGTGAAGCATAGAATGTGACACATCTTTTAGATTCAAAAAATATGAAATAGTTTGAAAGTTATAGAAGTTTTTCAATCAACCTATCAATTAGTACTTTAGTCGTAATGTATGTAGAAAATCAATAATAATTGTTTATTTAATTCAAAATAAAGCATATCTTATGTTGGTGGAAAACTGACAATTTTTTTTATAAACCCTTTTCGTTTCATCAAATTTGGATTAAAAAAAGTCATCAGCCACAAGGGCGAACTTCAGAAAAGGAAGGGAATTTTGTAAACACATTTTTTGGGTTGACATTCCAGGTTTGGCAATCCCAAATCAAATCCCAAGCCAAATCCTAAGCCTACTGATTTTGTCAAAAAAAATGGATATCCGTTCAGAATAGATATTTGTTACCTGTATTATTTATAATACATTATGTATTATATATTATGTATTATATTATATATTATATACTATATATAGTATATATTAAATATTAAATATTATATTAATATTATGTAATATATATTATATAATATATTTAATAAATAGTATATATTATATATTTATTGATGTGTGGTGAATTCACAAGAGAGAGAGGGACCTGAAAGAGAAAGATAAAGGGAGGGAAAGACCTAAGAGAGAGAGAGAGAGAGAGAGAAACCTAAGAGAGAGAGAGAGGGAGTGGGAGGGACTTGAGAGAGAGGGAGAGAGAGAGACTTGAGAGGGAGGGAGAGACATAGAGAGATAAGACAAGGTATATATATATGTTTTATATATATATATATATATATATATAGAGACTTGAGAGAGAGACCAGAGGGAGAGAGACCAAGAGGGAGGGAGGGAGAGAGTCTTGGGAGGGGAGAGGGAGAGAGAGAGAGAGAGAGAGACTTTGAGGAGAGATTGGAGAGTGGAGAAGGAGGAGAGGAAATACCCCGAGAGGGAGAGAGTGGAGCCGAGAGGGAGAGACCCGAGGGAGGGAGGGGGGGAGGGAGAGAGGGAGGTTGAGACCCGGGAGAGAGAAAAGTGGAGGGACCGTGAGAGAGGAGAGAGAGATGGAGGGGATGGAGGGAAAGAGACGGGAGGGGGAGGAAGAGGAAATGGAGGACGGAGGGAGGAAAGGAGAGAGAGGACAAAAATATATATAAGCTATATATATGACCTGAGAGAGAGATTAGAGGGAGAGATACCTAAGAGGGAGGGAAAGAGAGAGAGAAAGAAATATACCTAAGAGGGAGGCATAGTGTGAGACTTGAGAGAGAGAGAGAGAGAATTGATAGGGAGAGAGGGAGGGAGGGAGAGAGAGAGAGAGAGGTCTCTAAGAGGGGGGAGAGAGAGACTTGAGAGGGAGAGAGGGAGAGACTTGAGAGAGACCTGAGAGAGAAAGAAAGAGAGAGGAAGTGGGAGGGATCTCAGAGAGAGGGAGAGAGAGAGATAGAGAGATAGAGACAAAGTGGGAGGGACCTGAGAGGGAGGGAGAGAGAGAGCTTAGAGAGAAAGATAGAGGGAGGGAGAGACCTACGAGAGAAAGAGAGAGACTTGAGAGAGAGAGGGAGTGGGAGGGACCCTAAGAGTGAGAGGAAGAGAGAGAGAGAGAGAGAGAGAGAGAGAGAGAGAGAGAGAGAGA